>OW052222.1:236757289-236924789 GCA_932526605.1 Nephrotoma flavescens | reverse complement strand
ATGAGGGATCAAAACACTGTAATTATTTCGTCGTCTGGCGCCAATTTTTCTTTATTTATGGTTTTGTGAAATTCCCAAAATCATCAAAAAATTAGATGCAAACCATTTTCATTTTTTTTCGCGCACAACTAAATATTTTTTTTTTTGTACAAATAATTTTCACTTTATTATTTTTATTTTATTTCACTAAATACACGCCATTTAATCATAATAACAATAAAATGAAAAATTGAATTTAATTGTGTTGATTTTATAATTTTGATAGCAACAACAACAACTACAACCGTCAGTATACGCAACAGCAAAAATTATAAATGAGCTTTTTGGCTGGAATGGAAATAAGAAAATAAATTTTTGAATAAAATAACAATAAAACTGATGATTATGATGATAAATGATAATTAATGTCGTTTAACAATTTTCTTTATTTTTTTTTTTTTTATTAAATACATAAACATTATAGAGAGATAAGAGAAAATGTTTGGATTCGGATTTTCCACTTTTTCTTTTATTAATTAATTTTATTTTTTCGGTTGTTACAATTTTTCATTACACAACTGAAATTTAATTTTCGACTTTTTTTTATCGAAATTTAATCAGAAAACCAGAACAAAATAAAAAAATTGTGACGGAGAAAATTGTTGAGACGACAACGACAACACGACTACGACATTACAAAAACACAAGAAGAAATTAATTATTTATGTAATCTGAATTAATGATTGTGGTATTTTGTTGACATTTTACTTAACCGATTCTAATTTTCTGGGTTGGTTTTCTTCATGCCGAAGGGGAGGAAGGAGTATTTTAATCAGTTTCATTTCGTTTTTTTTTCCTGTATTCTTTTTGCCTAAATCTAAAATCTTTATATAGATGACGATGACCATCTCACAATGAAAAATTCATTTGATAGACATATTTTTCTGTTAAGTCGGATATCTGATCATCACCATAAACATAATGATTACGTTCAATTTAGGGTAGCGGTAGAATTAAGTTTTAAATGAAAATGTATGGTAAATCAAATTTTTACATGCCCGGTCCGCGTTGCTGGCCATAAGTAATCCTTTTGTGTTGTGTTGTCTCTCGATATAAATAAATACATATCATTGCAGGTAGTTATTGAAAATTTTTACATTTTTGGGGATATGTAATTATGGGAATAATTTGTTAATTTGATTTTCTGCTGCATTTGGTCAGTATATTTGAAGGACTAGTATTTCTTGAAGTACTAAACCTGTTTCAAACTCAAACGTTGATTACAGCAGAACGTCGAAATATTTTAGCCTTATTTAAAAGCAAGTTTAAAAGCATTTTTGAAATGATCAAAATATTTTACAACTATAAAAATAATTTTTTTTCTACTCTCCAGTGGGCCTATTCTGGTTTTCCCCGGAAAAGGAGAATTGGAAATTAGTGACGTGTTTCTAGCAGTTGGTTATTTTTTATTCCCCAAAGTGTATTCTGGCACGCCGAATATACATTTGGGAATGGGAAATAAATATTTGGGAATTAATGCAATTTGTAATTACAGAAAAATATTTTCCCAATTCCCAGGGAAAGCAAGATTAGGGCCACTGAATATATAAACTGAGAATTTTTGCGAATCGTCAATTGCCAATTATTTAGTATAATTTATATACAACTGTTGTTTTACCTACTAGTGCAAGAATTCGCAAAGTTACGAGATTAGATTGTTCTCTATCGCATATCCTCATCAGACCGGCCCAAAACTCGTTATGGCATACTAGGATTAGAGCCTATCAAATGTTAAAGGAGAAATCGGTAAGCAAACTGAAATATTCTGAAGTTACTGAAAATTTTACAAATTAGGGTGGGAATTTCTGACTTTCTAGTAAATGGCATTCCTCTTCCCGCCTAAAAAATGGCCACAGCAGAATCTAATAGCAGCAACACAAAAGTTTAATTTCATACCTGTGAAATGTTTATAGTATCGAAAACTTTTAATTATTTTATTAATTATTAAATTAAAATTTTTGTGTCTAGCGAAACCAAAATTCTCCCCATCAGGAAATTAAGTTTAAAAGTTAGGTCCATCTATCACTTAAGCCATACCAAAAGCTCATCTTGGAATCACGACTATAAGATGCCAATCTTAAGCAATTTGTCCTTATGGTTTCGATGTTCTTCATGTTTGATATGAAAAACTGATTAAATTAATAATTTGTTTGTGGAAATCCTAGAAATAGCCCCATTGAGAAATTAAGTTTAAAAGTTAGGTTCATCTATCACTTAATCCATACCAAAAGCTTATCTTGGAATCACGACTATAAGATGCTGATCTTAAGCAATTTGTCCTTATGGTTTCGATGTTCTTCATGTTTGATATAAAAAATGGATTAAATTAATTAATTATTTGAGGAAATCCTAGAGATAACCCACCCCACCGAGAAATTAAGTTTAAAAGTTAGGTTCATCTATCACTTAATCCATACCAAAAGCTCATCTTGGAATCACGACTATAAGATGCCAATCTTAAGCAATTTGTCCTTATTGTTTCGATGTTCTTCATGTTTGATATGAAAAATCGATTAAATTAATTAATTATTTGTGGAAATCCTAGAGATAACCTCATCGGGAAATTAAATTTAAAAGTTAGGTTCATCTATCACTTAAGCCATACCAAAAGCTCATCTTGGAACCACGACAATATGATGCTGATCTTAAGCAATTTGTCCTTATGGTTTCGATGTTATTCATGTTTGATATGAAAAAAAATATCATAAGCTTTGATATGGCTTAGGTGATAGATGGACCTAACTTTTAAACTTAATTTCCCGATGGGGTTATCTCTAGGATTTCCACAAATAATTAATTAATTTAATCGTTTTTTCATATCAAACATGAAGAACATCGAAACCATAAAGACAAATTGCTTGATTTGCTTATTCTTAAGTATTTTAAAATTTTTAAATCTTTATGGGCAATTTCGACACAGTGTATGCATATGATGATTACATGTTTCGTGCCTTCTGTAGTTAAATAATAAAAATACTCATTTTGTTGTACAACAGCAATCATTTAGATTTTTTTGTCATATAGTTGACCAGGTAAGGTGATTTGTTGTCACGAACTTTACCTTAATGTGTAGTCTAAATAAAACAAATAAAACCGTGATATTTATTCTTTTTCACCGATATTAATTAATATTTATTTAATACAACTTCAAAAATACTTCGGGATGAAATTCTCGTTTTTCTTGCATTTTCAATAAATTTTTCGGGATAGTATTTAATTTAGCAAAGAAACACACCGGAATTGAAAAGGTGTTTTCGGGCTGGTTTTTCGTGCCAGCTTCACATACATCCACCCAACTCGCGTTTGATTAATTTATGACTAACAAGGGCATGGGCAAGCAAGCCTGAAGTTTCAAGCTTTTACATTTTGACCAATAGAATGAGAGTAATTGCGCTATTTAGGAAATATTGATTGAAATACTTGATTTGGTGGTAGGATGAGTTAAATGACGTAAGCCAACTGTAATTGTAGCAATTATCGTTCAAAACTAACCAGAACGAATAGTTGATTTTATTGTCTATTAAAAATTATTGATGGAGTGAAAGTAATTTAATATAAATAAATAAATAAAGAAAAAATATCGTTATTTACTATCCAATATTGAAAAAAAAAATATAAAAAATAAAAAAATGAAATGAAAAACAATTACGCCAACTGGACTTCTCCGAAATAAACCATCACCATTGTCGTCATCCACCATACATATAACTATAATAGTTTTTCCAACCCAATATACCAACTTAAATCAAAAACACTCTGGTGGAAAATCGAACAGAAAATCGACAGAATAATAGAAAAATTCTTTAATTTTTCAATAGTTTTTCTATATTTTCCAACCGACCTTTTATTAATGTTATTGTTGTTGTCCTTGCTGTTATTGTAAATATATATATATAGTTGGTTTCGTTCTTATAACAAATTTAATAATTTATATCCTTTCTTTAATGTACTGTAAAGAAAAAAGCTAAATGGGAAATGAAAGCTTAAAGCATTAAAATTTTGTAGAAACGGAAAAAAACGACTGCGTCGGTCGGTCTTATGCTACATAGAAGAAAACAAACAATGTATACCAAATAAATAAATAAAATAGAAAATTGACAAATATCTACAAATAGAAAAAAAAAAATTATAAGCGACAGTATTGTTGACCAATGTTATTATTATTACTATTATTATTATTATTTTCTTTGGTTGACATTTTCATTATTACTGTTACTATATACATTTTTCCATATATACACATTTTCCGTTCCGAGCCGGATTGTTTGCGGTGTATATTTGCCTTCAAAGGGACGAGTACAGTGGGATGGGCTTTCTTTTCAAGTACGACTATGAACATAATATACAATAACCATAACCGCATAAGAAAAGCAGTAATATGTATTAAGGATATGATTGATATGCTTGGGCCTAAGTAAACCACTCAGTACATAAATATAATACAAAACTAACAAAATTATGTTGTAACGAGGCGATATTAGTAGAAAATTTGTAACGAAATTAAATGAAATGTTTGCTCATATGTCATTCAAATTATAATATGGACTGTTTGCAAAATGGTATCGGTATTTATGTTATATATGTACATAACAAAATGGTTCCGAAAGGATGATGGATATTCAGTTATTGATAAGATTTGAGCAATTTGACACAAAAAATTTGATTGTTTAGCACCGACGTAACAATTAATGTCAATTCATCCAACCTCGTCTTGAATTGATACTCATTTATGGCCATACTAATCCCTTACCAATAAAAAATCGTTTAGCTTTTAAAAATTTTACTGTTGAAATGTGGATAACGTGATTAGGAATTTCTCAAATTCTAAACTTTACCGATTCGATTATATGAAACAGCCAAGTCAACTTATTATGCCAAGAAATTTGATTAACGATTTTTTATAAACTTTCTTAATCGAATTCGTTCGGAACAAGGCACAGTGGTTACAGCTTTGGCGTTTGGATCAGGAGGTACCGATTTTTGATCATCTGACCCAGTAATTTCTTTTGAAATATCAGGGTGGCCAGCGCATCAATTTCTCATCACTTTTAAGACGTATGTTACTTCCTCTGTTCGTTCTTCCTATGATGGTTCTGATTCCTTGTTAGTTTAGGCTGTATTATTTCGTACGCTAGAACGTCGGCTGGACCTCCCAAAAGATTCTCTAAGTATATTTGTTCTTGTGGAAATCATCGTATGTATCTGCAAACCCTTTCTATTTCATGTATTCTTCGTAGAAAATTGGAATCTCTATTTTTGGTAAGCATACATCAAACTTGTTGTCGTTTGTGTGATGGTTGTTGATTTCTGCGGGTCTATTTGACCTTGATGATGATCTTTCATGTTCGATTTCGATGGTATCGGTAACATCCCTCAGAGAAATATTTTAATGTCGTTTTCTTCTTCTTTTGAGCAGTCCAAATTTCTCCTCTCAGCCAGATTTATGGTTTGTTCCATCATCCGTTCGATTCATTTCAACAACAAATTTTTAGATCAAGGAGTCTTTCCCTATATTTATTCCTTTATAAAGAGCTCAGCGTCATACTCGTGGTGATTCCATTGTTGCTGTTGTGTCGTTGCTATTTATATTCGTAAATGTGAAATGGGAATATAACGGTTATTCGCTGATATTTTTAGTATAGGTGTGCTTGGTGGCCTCAGGTTTAGAACCATTCGGCTTAAAAAAAATTAAAACGTCATCCAAATAACAAAAAATGTATATTCATCAAATATTAAATTGACAGCTCAATCGCGCTTTGCAAAATTATGAAAATCAACTTTGTAGCTACATTGGTGAATGAATTAGCATGATATGGTATGGTTGGTATGCAATATATCATTGGAAGTTATTGCAGAGGCTACATAATTTATGTTTTTTAATGGTTTCTCTGCAGGCCTGCTATTATCTCCATCGATCAAGGATTCCAACGGTCTCACGTGATGACATTCCTGATTCTTTTGTTTTGGTACCTGGATATCTAAAATGTTTGTTAGTTTACGGGTGAGGACAGTGATACGTAATTAACACCAAACACATTCTCAACAAAATGGTTTGCAAGTATGGTAAAAGCGAGCTCTTGGTAATTCGGAAACTTTCCAAATAAGAGTATCAATTTTGTCCGCTGAGTTACTCATTTAAAATGAGTGAAGAAAAAGTAATCGAATACGGACACAGCAGGGATGATATTGCCGATACTATGGTACTTTTTTCAATACTCTGGCTGTATAAAGATACTTTCATGCCATTCCCAGTACTTTTGAGAAAATTCCAAAATTATTACTCGTAATCCGTTTATGGGACAACTTTTGTAGAAGAAGAGAATAACAAAATGCAATCCTTTGGATTTCTAGTAACGGGTAGTCCATCCATCTATCTGAACTACCGATTAATCGGAATGTGGCAACACTTATGTCATTCGTGTTATGACAAAAAGTTAGTATAATGTTTGATATTTACGAAATGGGTCGCTTTACGCTTGAACAAAAATTGGAAAATATTGAAAACTTTTATTCATAGTGGTGAAGACTCCCAAACAAGGCCACATGATCCACAACGATTTGTGAAGCGAGTTCGTGAAACTGGATTTTTATTGGATAAACCATACATTGAAGCTGTTATGCAGAATGTGTCTGAGCATCCATCATCATCAACTAATGTTCAAGAATTGAACATTTCACGCAGTTCTGTAATGGGAATTTTGCATAAAGACCTCGGTATAACCTCGTTTTCGGATCTAGTTAGGCTGTGGATCGCTTGGAAGAAAATGAGCATTTTTATCGAAAAAATATTATTTCAGACCAAGCTCATTTTCACCTCGGAGATTACGTCAACAAGCAAAATTGTCACATTTGGAGCTCAGAAAATCAACACGTAGCCATAGAGAAGCCGATGAATCCACAACGAATGACTGTTTGGTGTAGATTTTGGACAGGCGGCATCATTGCTCTATTTTTTTCGAAAATGAGCAAGGAGCCGCCTTTACAATCAATGGGGAGTGTTACCGAGAATTAGAGCCAAATTACATTGAAAACGTTTTTTTATGGATCTCTGAGCAACGCATTAAAAAGTAGTAAAATCTAAAATTGAAATTTGTATATTCTCGGAAAATTTCCTTCAAGATTAACTGATTAATTAAATACTTGTAATGCTTGAGAGTAGAGGTGACATTTGCCAAAATGTACCAATAAAAATGCTTTTTTCATTAAATATTGATTTTTTTAATTCACATTTGAGTCTGTTGAATTGGACCCAAACCCTCGGTACCTTGGTCTGTACGATTACCGAATTTAGTGATTAAAATTGTTCTTGTTGCACTACAGAGCTTCCATTCTAGGTCTGCCCTAACCAAATTTTCAGAATTAAGCGTTTAATTATTTTGGTTCGTAGCCTGACGAAATTCCATAGAAATATCGATAATTTTCTACTTTTTCAGTTAACGCTAAAATCGACTTTATGTTACGTGCGTCAGATATTCCCGAAAAAGTTTGTCGCACTATATTCACAAAGGATTTACAATTCTTGTTTTATGATCTGACTCCCTGCTTCAAAATCGAAAGAAACATATTTTAATTCAAAGGGGAACATGTTTCGTTCGAAGGGGAATTTTGATTCCAAACAAAACGTTTTGGTTGGCTAGTTTCACTCTCTTTCGATGCCCGCAGTTATCGTTATATTTTTTATTACTCTAAAAAAACTATATTTTTTATTACACAAAACTGTGTGTTCGTTCTAGAGTAATAAAAAATATAACGATGAAAAAAATTTTATATTGGACAAAAATAAATAAATTTAATCATGAGTTTGTATCTTTGCATCAAAATTTAAAGTGAGATAAACATTTTTTATTGCACAGGGGAACACAAAGCGTGTGAAAGGGGTACATTTGTGTGCACGATAGGGTATTTTGGTTCGCCTTCAAGTTATCCCAGACCTTCATCCCATGATTCAAATAAAATACACTATCAGCACCAGCGTTAAAAAATTCATTAGAGACTACATTTTATACACATAATACGCATGTCCATTACAATTCAAAGCAATATTTTGGAGAATAAGTTTGTGTGCTGCACCCTCCTGGCTGTGTCGAGCTCAATTAACAAAACCCGTAATCGTGGGAATCACCAAAACTCAAATTAAATAAAAAAATTTACCGCCCAGACAACTTCTTACCAATGCCGATCTATGTTGCGAGTAACAGAATCCGTTAGTCGTGCGAATTCATGCTATGTAAATTTGATAAGCGATACGGAAAGCGTATCGGTTCCGTTGAAAATAGAGCATTTCTCCGCAAATTAATTAACTTAGATAAGTTCTAGACTCCTACAGCAATAGACCGTGCGAGTATGTGGACTCGCCTATCAAGAGAGTTCTCGCTTTGCAAATCTGAGTGAGAGTTGTATGGTATTCTACGGATTTGAGCAATGAAAATTTTTCCGGGATTGGTGGTGACGTTCTATTGAAAGGTCCACCGATCTATCATTCCAATAGTTTAAGTAGTCTGTTGACTAATTTCTCAAAATTTCTCAGTACTCAAAAATTTATCTTTCCATTATTACATTTCACTCTATAGCATTTAAACAGGAATATACGAACATTTCGAAACATGCCACAAGTTAGTGCTGGCCACCAGTGGCCCTATTCGGTCTTTCCCTGGGAATAGGGAATTGGGAAAAATATTTTCATAGCATTTTTGTCAAAATTATATTTTTCTGGCCTACTGAGGGAACAAGTTTGGTGTTAATATTTTTGAAACAAAGTTAAATGGGAAAATATTTTTCCCTATAAAATTTTTGTGGAACAAAAGTTTCCCAATTAACTTTGTTTTAAAAATTTTTGCACTAAACTTATTCCTTCAGTAGGCCAGAAAAATATAATTTTGACAAAAATGCTATGAAAATATTCTTCCCAATTCCCTATTCCCAGGGAAAGACCGAATAGGGCCACAGGATTATTAAGTACATATATAGCCCCATTACCCCATCAGTTGGATAGCAGGTTCATAGAGATGGGTAGGCAATAACAGTTCTATAGGAAATAACAATTCTGAGGACCCTTTAACATCGCCGACTAATTTCACGGCTCAAACTCGTAGAATATCGTGGAACTGACACTCAAATTTATATACCGGAAATTCCTATGATTAGCCATAGGAGTCTAGAACTTATAAAAATCAACATCAATCAATAAAAATCAATCTTCTTTGGCACATTTAGATTGTGGTTAGTTTCACGGCCAACGGAACCCATCACTTAGGCTCAAGACAATCATAAAAGTTTAGAACACAATCCTAGTGTAAAATTAGTCGCCTCATTTATAAAAAGTTCATTTAGAGTTCATTTATAAAAAATCAACTTTCAAACAAAATATTGCTACGAATAAAAACAAAAAGTATGGGATGAGAAATTCCATTTGGTAAATAAAGCTCACCTTTATATTTTTTTGTTCCCATTTTTCATTTTTGACTGAAAGTTTCTTGTGTGTCCAAAATAATCAAATAGTTACGTGAAACTTAACTTAACGCTCCTCTTTTCACTCCGAAGTTCCAGGCTTAGAAATATTAACTATGCTAATGGTAGAGATCCTTGACGTGAAGCACCCTGCTTAATTTTAATTCTAACTAATAAACAGATGCAGTTCAATTTCTCAAATAAAATCGAGCGTTACATTGGTGCTGTTTTAATCTGTAATTATCTTGTTGAAACTAATTAAGCCCACGAGGGGCACTCAGCCATTAATATCCCACTATAATGACAAATTACTATTTTTCAAAATAGGTTACTCGTAATAAATAAATAATCTTCTTTCAAAACGAACCATTTTAAACTTTCTGTATATAAAAACTTGATTTTTATATTGAAATAAACCAGTAGAAATCAAATTTCCCACAAATACGAAAGAATTGCATGAATGTTTTGTTTCAGTTCCTGCAAAATGCTATTTTGATGTGCGTCAAAACAGATTGAATTGAATTTGACTTGAAATTTGCTGTCTTGAAGTCAATTTTTGGTGAAGTAGGTAAATGCCCGGAAAGTACTTTCAAATTAGATCAGTACTTTTAATGCCATAGCATTACACAGTGTATAATAATGGGGTCGATTCCGGGATCTAAAATTTTATGTTATGTTATTTTTGTTTTTTCAATACAAATTCCAATAGGAAGCTGGGAAATAAAATAACATAACAGCAATTTTATTCCACGAGAATCGGGCCCAATGTCTTTGAATTTATATTTGTCTTTTGTATTTGTCTGTGGAGTCTCAATATTTAACATGCTAATATATTTTATATTTAATATTTTTTATCATAAATTAATTTTATATGTATGTTAGCTATTAATAAAATTTATTTAAGATTTCATAAATTTTAAAAATAAAATACAGTCAAACCCGTTTTTGTGCGGTCTCTATTTATGCCGTCCTTTTTAAGTCCTTTCAAAATTTCAATCAAATTAGAACATAATTGAATGTTACTAATGGGATTAGTTAAGTGTCGCTGGCCAATTTCATGACATTGCGTTAATATTACGTGAGGTTGCGTAATGTTTTTAGTTATTTTTTACGTGAAACTATTTTATGCGGTCCCTCTTCACCGCATAAAAAAACTTTTTAAATGTGTTACGATAACTATTTTTTGTATCTACTCGTGAAGTTTTGGAAGATTTTTTTTTATGCAGTCTCTTTTAGCGCACAAAAATAGGTTTGACTATATTAATTTACTAAATATAAAAAAAAATCGACATCAATTGTTTAAACAGTAACACTGTCTTGTAAACAACACAAAAATATGGCGTTTACAATGGATAATATTGTAGTAAAATAAAACAAACATGCGCGTCACTAACAACACAAACATAAATACTCGTACTACTACTATATCTTTCCGATTACAGTCATTTCGTTTCACACATTTTGGGACAAAATCGATATAAATATCTTTGTTAGTAGCATACGACCAACCTGGCAAACACTCTATCGGCACAATTTCCACGACTGACCATATAGTACGGTGATGAAATTGGAACATTTCTATGTAAATTAGGCATGACCTTGCAACGAATCTACATACACAAAATTTTAAAATTACACATAAAACAGATTGACAAAATTGCAACCGACGTAAACCGTTTTTCAAGGTTACTCCACATTTGTAGCACTTCAAATTGTCGTATTCAAGATTTTTAACGTATAATGATTGATGGCCTTAATTCACTTTTACTTCAACTTTGTATTTCTTGGGTTAAATCCGGTTTTATATTGAGTTTATTTCAGTTGTTTTCATCTGACATCTGCACGAGAACTGTTTTTGTAATCAAATGATACGATTGACTTAAAATCTCGCAACCACATTGCCAACAGGAATTGTGGCCGACAAACCCGCTTAGCGGGTGGAGGGGATAGCTATCATTTTTGTTTCTGTAATCGTTTTTATTGGTTATGTGTGGATTTTATTTAGATAAATTCTGGAAATTCTGGAATTTACCAAAAATTTTCCTTATAAAAAAATATTATCTATAGGTTGACACAACCAATTGACTCCTCTATAATTTTTGAGATGGCTTTTGAATTACTTATTTGTGTCAACTATTGTTAACATTTTCAGACAGTGGAATTTTCCGGCAAACTTTGCGGTATTCAGACTTGATCTAAACTAAAATACTCAAACCAATAAAATCGATTTGAATTACGAGATCAAAAAATAATATCACTACTTTCCGTTTGGGAAGGGCGCTTGACTGTTAATCTTAGGCTATCATTTCAACGTAGTTAAGTTTTCCGATATACTAAGATTTATTTTCTGTATTATTTATATCAATGAAATCCACTAAAGCAACTCAGCTCCTGTTCTGCGTTATGCTTTGTATTCTTATAAGAATTCATACTTATTATGACACATAACAATTAAGTTTAATTAGACTTCTGAACACTTTTTCATGTTCTCATTTTAGTTCCTTTTTTTAAAATTTAAATAGATAAATGATATTTAGTTTAAATATAATGTTTAAATAATATATGTTATTTCTATTTTCGCGCCTACTTTCGTCTCTTTCTATTATAATATATTTATTTCACCAAAATTTTGATTCAACATTGTAATTATTAATACATGTTCTGTACTAAAAAATTCTTTTTGGTTATATGTACTCGGGATTTTTGGTGGGACAAACTTTACAACCTTATATACGGTTGTATGCAACACTATAACAACACATAATATTATGTGCAAAGAGAATTTCATATGGTTTCTGATTTAGTAATATATAATTCGCTAAATCGATATGTTCTTGTTTTGCATTATCGGTACAAAGCAAGAGTTGGATTTTTGCTGTTTGGTCGCTGCAACCTGATCAATAGACCAACTTTATACCAGAACGAAACCAAGCTGCCAAGAAGCTACCAGTCAGGAATAAAAACTTAACCCTACGTCACTCACCGTGTGTACCCGGGTACCTTTTGCCTTTTTAGACGTCTATTTCTGTATGTTTTACCCCTAATAAAAATTCTAAATTTCATGAGAACTTCTAGTACAACTGGTATAGATTACGATCATACTTAAAAATGGGAAATGTTACAACTTGGACGAACGTGGAAAAAATAAGTTAATCATTTCACTTACATGAGGGTTAAAAACAAAAATAAAAATTTTACTCCAGCCATCTAATGTCAATTTATATTTTTTATGAATAAAATATGATTAGATTTTTATGTATTTTGATTAATTTATTAACACAAACATTTAATAATAGAAAAGCCACAACTAATATTTAAGTTTTAACAACATTCACAATTCAATCTAATTTTTAGGTTAGGTTTCATAAATTCAATAATTTTATCATATATATGTGAAAAATGTACGTAAAACTATTCAAATAACTTTATATATTAATTTAGTAATTAATTTTACAAATAAAGTAATTTCCGCCATTTTATTTAATAAAAATCGGATTTTGCGACACGAATTTTTAAGATTTTCTTATTTTTGGGGCGAGAAATCGCGCGCACTATTTTTTTATTAAGTGACAGTTGGGTTTCTTAAGTAAAAATTAAGTTTGACTTGGTAGTAACATTGACATGCCATTTATCGCATTCTTATTTTTTCATTAAGTTAAGTTTTTATTCCTGACTGGTTCCACTTTAAGGGTTTGTGTATCTTATGTGTACACAAGTTCCCTGGTGTTAAAAATGGGGGGTAGTGCATTTTTTCTACTTTTGTGGTACAAAAATTGTCAGTAAATGGCCTCTTTGTTTTCTACGACTAAAAAAGTCGTAAACATTGAATGGATGTCCAATTTTTCATTAAAAATAATATTTTGTCCGAAAAGCCGTAAAAAATCTTAAACAAATTATGTGCAAAAGTTATTCCACTATTAGTGTTTTTTAGTGAAATCGCATGCACACCTTCCAAAAAATTTAATTTAAAAACATCAAGATTTTTTTTTGTTTAACTTTCGTTTTAATACAATCTAGAAGAGTGTGCCTTTTCAATAAAATCATTTTTAAAAGCTACATTAACTTCCGCTAAAAAAACAATGGTTTTGTAAAGTCATCTTGTTTCTCAAAAGTTTTTGTTGATTTTTTAGTGATGCCAGCTGGAAAACAATGTACTACGGAAAGTTGACCCACTGTAAAAAAAAATATGCGACACTAATGCAGATTTTGAAGTGGTTTAACACACCGGGCTTTTTACAACAAAATGTTTTTTATCAATTCTCTCACAAAGTAGGTCATGTTTATTACAAAATGCACTTAAAAGAATTTCAAGTTCTAAAATAGCATGCTTAGTCAGAAATACAACAAAATGAATAAAATACATTTTTTTTATTAATTTTAAATATTACATATAATAAGTGTCGTTGCTCGGATTTAATTTTATGGCTCGTTGTAGATAAAATTGCAAACGAAATTGAAAGCCTTGTGCCTTACCCATACGTCGATGAAACGATGAATATACGCAAACACGCGACAAAGACGTTGGAAGGAATTCACAAATTTGCACGACGAGACCAAACTCTCGCTCGGTTTGGTTATAATAGGCATCACAAACTTAAAATTTCTCCTTTCTGATGCTTTATCAAGATCCGGGCTTCTTCGAAGTGTATGCAAATTTAAATTGGCATCCGACAAAAACTCTGGGCCATTAACCCAAAGCACGCATTTGATTAGTTTTTCTGGTAACATCCCCCGAGAGACGAGATCTGCAGGATTATTCTTTGTGTCCAAGTAGTTCCATTTGTACTTGCTAGTCAATCGCTGAATTGTTGACACCCGATTCGATACGAAGGTAGTCCAGTTGGATGGATGAGTCGCCAGCCAATTTAAAACAATTTCCGAGTCTGTCCAACAAAACACGCTATTAAAATCGATTTGTATCTCAAACACAATACGATCCATGAGCTCCGCTAAAATTTCCGCTGCACACAATTCAAGCCGAAGAATCGAGATAGTTTTGATTGGTGCAACACCAGATTTGGTACATAATAAATGACATACAGAGACCTGATGGTTTGATATACACCGAACGTAAATACAGCATCCGTAGGCGTTGGTTGCTGCGTCTGAAAATCCATGAATTTGAATTACGCTCGACTTTGATGTGAAAACGAAACGCGGGAACTTTAGCATGTTGACCAAAGTTAACTGATCACGAAATTTTTCTCACTGCTCACGATATGGTTTTGGTAATGGCTCGTCCCATCCAATTTTCAATATCTATAAAAGTTTCAAGAAAATTTTTGTCAATACCACAATCGGATTTAGTAATCCCAACGGATCGAATAGTGTCGCCATATCCGACAAAACGCTGCGCTTGGTAATTTCGTGGTCGCCTGACCTCGGTGAATAATTGAAACGGGAAACGTCTTCTTCCGGTTGCCATGCGAGTCCTAACGTTTTCACGCAATCACTAGCACCAATTTTCGAATACTTTGTTCCCGAAGGTCAGTATGGATTTGTGCCAATAAACGAACGTCATTTGAAGACCACTTGCGAAATTCAAATCCTCCGCCCTTTAAAATATCCGTAACTTCACGTTGAAGCTTTAAGACGCTGTCAATGCTGTCTGCTCCAGAAAGCATATCATCGACGTAAAAGTCTTCTCGAATTACCTTTGAACTCGACAGAAATTTTGTGTCATTTTCGTTTGCTAACTGATGAAGACACCGAATGACGAGTAAGGAAGCAGCTGCCGTGCCATACGTAACTGTTTTTAAACGATATTATTCAAGTGGTTCGGATGGATTCGATCTCCACAAAATACATTGTAAATAGGACTGTTCCTCATCCATTTTTATTTGTCGATACATCTTGGATATGTCTGCTGTCAGCGCGAAACGACGAAATCGAACACGAAGTAGAATTGAAAAAATGTCCCTTTTAATTGTGGGACCGACTTTCATAATCGAACTCAATGAGTTGCCCGAAGTTGATTTACTAGAAGCGTCGAAAACGACGCATAATCAGCTTACTGACCCACCCAATGGTAGGGCAGAAAATATTTAACTTTGTGTCGTTCATCTTGGTTGATTTTCTGCATGTGTCCCAGTTTTTCATAATCTTTCAAAAATTCTCGATATTGCTGCCATATTTCGAAATTGCGTGCAAATTTTCTCTCTAAATTCAAAAACCTTGTTCTTGCAATCCAATAACTATCCCCCAACTCCTTCACATCCTTTTTCAGTGGCAATCGAACAGTGAAACGACCTGCATCATCACGTACAATATTTTCAACAAAATGTTTCTCACACTCTTGTTCTTCCATGGTGAGTGATTTGCTGTTGCTGTGATAACCTTCAATCGTTCAGAACCTTTCAATTTATTGGTCAATACCAGATGGCACGTCTGGACTTTGAGGATCTACGGTGGTTGAAAAAACATATGTACACAAATTAGAATTAATCTTACCCGCTACTATCCATCCAAGTTTGGTTTCATGTAAATTGAGCGAGTTAAATTTTAGGTGATTGGAGCCCAATAAATCGAAAAATACTTCTGCTCCAATTAGACCGTCGATACGTCGTGTGCGATGAAATTCTGGATCGGCCATGATTAAGTTGGTTGGAAGTTTCCATGACCCGATATCAATATTATTTCCTGGCTGATCCAATGTAATATTTGGAACTATGAACATCTCCAACTCTGTCTTATAACAACTAGCTCGAGACTCGATTTTTACAAAAACCTTCTGTCTATTCGTACCAGCTTTGCGATGCTGAATCGAGCAATACGCGCCATTTAACGATAGCACCATTACTATCTCGAGTGTTTATTATGGCTGTAGCTAAAATTACCGTGGTTGGATGACGCGACAAATTAAGGGATGTAAATAATGTTGTAGAACCCTCGTTCCTTTGGGATGCACCATATGTGGGATGAATAGCCTTGGCTGGTGTAAGCTCTTCTGCGGTCAACGAAAATTGTTGTATTGAACTACTATTGCCCAAATGCAGAAGTGTATGATGGCGCTGGCCGCATTTTCTACAATACCCAGCCTTACAAAAACGAACTTGAAGATTTCTTTTAAGGCAATTAATACAAAGTGCAAGTCTTTTTGCTTCATCAAAACGCGATGCTGGAGACATCATTTTGAATTTGATAATGAGACAGCATCAAGTTTGCCACAACCCAGGAACACCAAGAACGCTTTGGCCATATCGTCGTAACTGCCTAGACCTTGTAAGGCTCGAAAATTTGCACTTTTTGCACAAAATAGCACTTTTGGACACGGGTTTAAGCTCATAAATCTCTCAAATATGCGCATGAAAAATTCCTCTTTGATTATTACATCTATTCTCCAATATTTTCAGAGCTTCTTCGTAGTTACTATCCGATATTTCCAAAGATTTGATTGTATTAATTGCTGGATCCTATAGACAATTTCGTAAATGAGTGAATTTTTCAACGATCGAAAGACTTTCATACCATTATTATGCACCAGTGTTGTAAATGTTTTGTAAAAGTCGTTCCATTCAGTATATTTACCTGAAAAGTGTGGTAGCTCCAATTTTGGCAAATGAACGGCTGAGTGAGCATCAGAGCTATTAGCAAACGGTTCACGCACAATAAGCTTCAACGAATACGTCACGTGAGTTTTTATCGATATTGACGGATCCAGACGTTCTATATTTGACTGAACGCTTTGAAATTGCGTGAAATAATTTTCCAACACTCCAAGTCGCGTGGTTGCATCAAATTCCGTCATGGTTGTAAACTTTTGTTCGACATAATTTTTAATTTTGGTTTGCGCTCCTTTAATCGACGATCTACTCACCTTAAGCTGTTGTAGTTTAACAGCATCTGCCTCAGCCATGATGATATAAACGAAATATTTGCTAGATGCTTACGAAAATTATTGATTTTTAACTGACACGTAGTTATGACGATATCCGGCTCGAAGGACCAGCTTTGTCGTTGCTCGGATTTAATTTTATGGCCCGTTGTAGAAATTTGGTGTCAGTAAAATCTATTTCTCCCAAACGGTGCGATACGAGTGGCGATAACAACAAAACGAAACGATGAACTTTCCAGAAGCAAGCTGTGTGATGCGAACATGCGATACGACGACAACCAAGCGAAACGGCGAAAATTCTGGACTTCTCTCGAAATTATACACAACTAATTTCGCGAAACTTGATGCGACAACCTTTTATTTTGCTCTGACATTTTAAGAAAAAATATTTTTTATACAGTAAGAGAACCTTAATATTCTAGTATAATAATTTAGAACAGAATGAAAATTGTACTATCACAAGTATAACTTGAACTATTGGACTCAAGATGTCACCAATGATAATTAAAGAGTAAATGTCAAATATTAAATTCACAATATTCTTATTTCGTTTTATAGGATGTTTCATGTAATGTGTTTTACGCGGCAACAATAAGTGTTTAAATTGTTCACCATATTATGCCAAAACATATAACATATAAGTTTTGCTTAATCCGTCGAAACCTGTGTTCGTTGTTTTTAATAATATTTGTCGCTTCGATTATACGTCGTCACATTTTCTGCTCGATCAGGTTTACTCTTTAATAAACCACCTCTTTAGAATAACCCCTCAGAAAAAAGTTATAAAGGATTTAGATCAGGAGACGGCCATTCAATGTACCGCCCCTCCAATCGAATGGCTTGGATAATTTAAATTGAGGTGCTGTCTTACTACTAGTGCATAGTGAGGGGAAGCTCCAGCATGCTGCAGCTACATAGTACCTTGTTTTTGTAGAGACACATCGTCAAGTAACTCATTAAAATCGTTTTGTAGAAAACTTAGATAGACTTCCTCGTTGATCCGCACGTAGTAGTTCAAATCAATGGGCCGGTTCAATCAATTTTCCATCGACTATTCCCGCTTGCATGGTCACTTCAAATTTGTGCGGAAACCGACTACGTCCCACTACTTTTGGATTTATTTATCCCTTCCGTTTTAAAATATCTTTCGTTTTACATTACTCGCTGTCGGAAAAAATTCTTGCACACATTGTACATGGTAAGAGTACAACTGATATCATTCTAAAGTACGATACAACGTGGGCACTCCCGTGGTATATTTCAAGTTGATCGGCTGTTCCATCGCGGATATCCTGGGACTTCGTTTTCACTGTACATTTAATGTAGGTTTCAATACTCTGTAATCGGGAAAGCATTCACATAAACCGTAAATGCAATGCATTTCTGCATATTCGTGGTGGGAATAAGACAGATGGCTTATTAACATTTTAATTCGAAATGTTTGAGAATGTATGGAATTACTAGTTTGAATTACAAAATGTTTTTCTTTTTACAACACAAATTTTGTTTTATTAAGGCTACTAGATTTGCTCGTAGAAAAATTGTATACTTTATTTTACCATTGTGCGCATCATTTTGTTTTATTTCTGACAAATCATCTACATATATTTTAGAACTCGAAATTTTATTAAGTGGATTTTTTATTAAACACGACTTACTGTGTAAAAAAATTGATAAAAAACATTCTGTTGTGAATAGCCCATTGTGTGATATCATTTTAAAATCTGCATTAGTGTTGCATATTTTTCTGACAACGGTTCAATTGTTTGGACCAACAAAAATTCTAGGGAAACAAAAACACTTTACAAAACTATTGTTTTTATTTGACAGTGGTATAAAAATGATTTTATTGGAAAGGCACACTCTTTTAGGTCGTATTAAAAAGGAAAGTTAAACAAAAAAACACAAAAAGTGAATAAACTTTTTCACCATCAATGATTTGAGAAAACCTTACTTGGCTGTTTTTGTTGAAAATGGACTCCTCAATCATACTGCTTCATTTAATCGTCCACTTAATCGTCCAGTAATATACAGGGCACCCTGTATATTACTTTTCGGAATGACCATACAAACTTACCAAAAAATGTTGGGATGATGTCTCGTTTCCTACACTTCTTAAAAATCGTTTATATTTTGTTGGATTAAAGCTGTTACTACTATTTTAAGCTTCACTAAATATTAAACAAATACAACTTATAAAGATGCAAAAACATACGCTCATCTTACCAAATGCATCAAATATTTTACAGAACAACCAGATTACCTTGTTTTAAAACTAAGCATAAATATATAACGGTATATGGAAGAAGTACATTTTGTATATTGAGTAAAGCACGGTTCAGTAGTAATCAAGTCCATGTAGTATACTCTATATAACCATGCCAATCAGTCCACGAAACAATATTATTTTTATAATACGACCCCCAAACCACAATCCTGTTTTCTATTACGTGTAGGGTAAAAAAATCGATTTCTATGGTTTGATGATAAATTCAAGTAATACCCACCAATTAATATTTTATTGATTTCATTCGATAGAATGAAACATAACAAAAACTGCGAGCATAAAAAATCGTTATGAAAAATAATTATAGAATAAATTTACTTCGATGGCTTGGTAATAATGGCAATAACTACTGGTTACAGGATGGGTACTAAGACTTCCGACTAGTAGTCAACCTAAAATTATTTAGTCCTCTATATTATTAAATGCCCAGTTTTCCGATAGCTAGAAAAGTTGTAAATTAGTTTTGAGGTGTTCGACCACCCTGTTTCAATTAATAGTTAGCTGAGGTAGAAACTAAAACAAAATCGAAGTAGAAAATTTTCTGTCATTATGGTACACAAATTGATTTTATATTGTCATCCTCATACCCCTAATAAATAAATAATGATATTAGGTTTTTTTTATTAATGTTATTTTTTGTAAGTACTAGAATTTTTTGAAAATTAAAAGAAAAATTCTTAAACGAAAGAAGAAATTGAATTTTTGTGCTTCCTCCACAATTTGATTGTTCGTGTCTCCGGTGGATTGAGTTTCTTGATTAAATATGTAATCATCCTGTACACAAAGAAATCTTGAAGGTAACGTTTATATAGTCAATGATTATGTCAACATACCGAATTCTCAATTGTCCGGACATCTGTTGCGCGCACGTGAGCGTTAGCAAAATATATTTTACGGTTATGTTTCTACTCGACAATAAAGGTAAAACTTTATATCAATCTTTATTCCTTAAATCCGTTTGCAATAAACTGTGTTAATGGCGAAAACTGGAAATTTTAATGGCTCTCCGGCATAATACCGGAAATACTTAATATATTTCATATTTTATGATTATCTATTATTTTGAAATATGTACAACATGAAATCCAATTAGACATAAATTTTATGTATCCAACTCGAGTTTCCATAGGTACAAATGGGGACATCGTATACGAGAACATATAAGAAAATTAGGTATACCTACACGAGGCGAGTGGTGGGCTTTATAAAAGGTATATAATTATATTTTGGGTCGTGAAAGTGTTTTTGGGTTGCGGGTAGGTGCATGTAAGTTAATATTTTATTGTTATTTTAATACGGTCGTATTTTCGTTTAAATTGGAAAATAATAGGATAATTTAGGTTAAAGTTATTTACTGTTGAAATGCATGTGATGCCTGTCAATATCATTTTTGATGATTAATTAAATTTAACCTTTACACTTTATTGTTTCGACTTTTAAGCGCAAATTTGGAATTCTTAAAACAGGATACTCGGGTCGAATTCTAGACGTTTGTTTCGTGAAATTTTAGTGAAATTTTGTGCCAGTTGATGTAAATGCAAAAACCAAATTTTTGGGATTTAAGGAATGCAGATTTTTTGTATCTTGGAAAATTAATTTTGAACAATAGAAAATCTGGTGTAATGCAACCGTCTATTAATTTAGTTACTGAAGAGAAGAAGATGTTCGATTGATACTCATAAATGTCAAAATAATTAGTTGTCTTAAATTATTTACGATTTATGGCTAATTGAAAATCATCTAAACTAATTAAAACGACAAAAGAAAACAAAAATCTGTTTGAAGTATCTACAGCAGTAAACTATCTCTTCAGTTAATTCAGTTGCTCGAGTTGTGGTTGAAGTGAAGAACTGTCAATCGAACCCACTGTGCAGTTACCATCATTATTCAATTAATTCCAACAAAATCAGATTCGAGCCGAATCCAAACGAAACTCACACGCTTTAATTGAGAAAAAACAACAACGATTTTGGAAGTTTCGACAAGGAACAGAATGGAGGAGCTTCACTAAAAAAATAGATTCAGCGGTTTTTACTTAATGTGTTAAGTAAAGTCAGAATTGTTAATTCAAGTTAAGATTTACTTAAAAAAATTTATAATAATATTTTTTCGCTGTAATATAATTCGCTAAGTCAATTGGTGTTTACTTCATTTATATAAATAGAGTTTTCTACTTAAATTTTGTCGTTTTATATCTAAAAACTAATGAAAAAAGAGAATACAATGAAACCCTAGTATACGACTTTTTAGCTGAGGAAATTTTGCTCGATGTACAACGCAAGATTCGTGAGACGACCCCATTTTTATACAACGCAAAGTTTGGTTATTATTTAAGTCTATCACTATTAATAACTATAACAATGTTTAAATTATTTTTGAACCCATTAATAATGTCGTCAACTTAGTAATACAAAAATCAAAAAATAAATGGCACAATCATATTGTTTATCCTTTTTAGCCCTGTAGGGACATATTGTCCTAAAGAATTTCTCATAAATACTAAAAAAATGTAGATGCTTACAATACGAAGTTTTGAAAAATATTTTTAGTATGATGTTGACAGAACTTTTTGGGACGATATAGCCCTACAGTGTTGAAAGGGTTAACATAGGTTATATAGGTAGATTTTTCATATGGGAACGGATTAATTATTTACATGGCTTTTTATGCGAAAGGTATACAGGCAATTCGGTATAGACGGAACATCAGGTACAAATTAAGGTCGTGTATGGAGGTTCCACTGTATTTTAATATAAGAGACATGAAAAGTCTGTAGCATGCTGCTTCCAGGTTTGCAATCCGGTATGATGAGGAACAAATATCTGTCTCCATCATCCAGAAGTACCAACATTTTAGAATTTTACTACATAATCTAGTTTGTGGACAGTAACCATGATTTGCGTTATTTGCCACGCTGTTCGAACGTTATAAATGTATCGAGAATAAAACACTCAATAGTATAATGAGGAAATGAAATTATTTTTAAACGTCTATTTTAATTTTCTTAATACGTTTTTTATTTTTTAATATATTTTTTTATGCTTCTTGCTTGAAAGTGGGAACAAGACTACTGGTGCCACCTAAAATATTTTTTTCTCTTTATATATTTTTGTTTTTACATTTTGTTGTGTTTCCGAACTTGCTACAAATGTAACAGTACCTAATAATCTGGGTAGCAATTATAAAATGGCCACAAAAATTAAATAAATATTAATAAAATATTTATTATGTTTAATAATATTTAACCCCACTTATATTAAGGCAAAAATACTGATTTTGTGTCAGGATACCCAAATATGCATTGGAGTACTACAAATCGAACGTATGCAATTTTCTAAATTTTTCCGGAAATGTGTTGGTTAACAGGAGATTCCCGGAAAAATTTAGAAAATTGTACGTTCGATTTGTAGTACAAAACAAACGTGTTTTTCTATTAGATAAGACCTAATAGCATCTCACTATATGAAAGCCGGTTTATTGGGGATTTCCCAAAAAATGTGGAAAAGAAGCACGTGAAGGCCCAGTTTTTCATCCCAGAAAAAAAAAATTAAATTTCCTCAAGCAATACTATTTCATCTCATCCCTGAGTTTTTTCAATTTAAACTTGTATAAGACGGAACTTTTGTTTTTACATTTTTTTCTCAACAACAAAATATCCATCCCAGATTTTTTCATTTAATTGTTGTTTTTGTACTCTGCGTATGAATAAATGATTATAAATAATTTATCGAAGTGAAATAATAATAATTGTTTATTTTGATTAAAGATAAGAACAATATCAGTCAATATATTATTTCGGTTGATAACAGTAAGGGCTTGTAATGAGTAAGAGGGCAGTACCAGCCGTATGGTAGAGTTGGCGCAAATGACCAAGTTCCATATGGTCCCATTTAAGAATAACAGAAAATCAAGCCATTCTCCTAGAAATATGATTTGCCGGAAATGATTCTTTATGTTTCGAATAAGCCAGAGTACGGACTAACTGTGGCCAGTCGGATAGTATCAGCCGTATGGTAGGATTCGCACAATCAGCCAGCTTCCATATGGCTCAGTATAAAGATTAATAATTTCCATTCTTCTACCAATATGATTTGCCGGAAATGACTGAGTTGGTAACAGTAAGGGCTTACAATGACTAAGAAAGTTATAGTACCAGCCGTATGGTAGTGTTGGTTCAAATGGCCAAGTTCCACATGGTTCATATAAGAATATAAGAAAATTGTGTCATTCTCTAAGAAATATCATTTGCCGGAAATAACTTCCAGCCGTATGCGAGGATTCGCCCATCCGGCCAGCTTTTATTTTGTTAATAGTTGAGTTGGGGTTTCTAAAGGTTAATCTTTTACAATCAGAGAAATTTAGCTGTTTGAAATCATAATGAATACATTTTTTTTAACTGTATATATTTTTAGAGGAAAAGCCATATGCGGAAGCTTAAGAAATTCAATCGATATATTTTAATAGCTATGTTGCTTGAAAAGGGAAGAACATATATTTTCATGTTTAGTTCTCGTTGAAAATGTGTTTTGCTCTAAGCTGTTCTTAAATGTGTTATATACATATCTATGTACATGGCTATTTGTGCAGTGCACGTGCGCAAAATGTTTTTTACCGACAGAACAAATCGATGGAAGATTACGATCAACAAAAAAATATGGGTTAGTGGAAACTCAAAAATCGTCAATAAAACCTATCTTAAGAATGAAACATTGAAGTATGATAAATAAACTTATTTTTTAATTGATTTAATCAAAAATAAAAAATAAAGTAAATTTTCTAAGTTGCATCATTAAATTAAAAAATAAATTTTACTAAAAACAGTTCTGCATCCATAGAGCGATGGCACGCGAGAAAAAAAAATACCGGATTTTTCCTCGTTCCTTTCCCCGTTTACCTATGATACAAGTTTTAATTGCGACTAAACAAATTTTCTGGACATTTTTGATTCATTTTAGGTTTAAGTTTTATTTAAGAGAGAGCAGAACAAAACATAATAAAACTAGTTTGGTTTAAAAAAAAATGCCAAAATACAAAAAACCCTCGTGTGGAATCACCCATATAGACATTTTTTGTTGTTTTTGTTATTTGGTGTCGTCTTGTTTGTTTTGTTTCCTTCATTCAAATTTTGTTTTAATACGATTGTGCGTTAATCGTGGATTATGCGAATCCTACCATACGGCTGGTACTGTCCGACTGGCCACAGTTAGTCCGTACCATGGCTTATTCGAAATATAAATAATCATTTCCGGCAAATCATATTTCTAGGAGAATGGCTTGATTTTCTGTTATTCTTAAATGGGACCATATGGAACTTGGTCATTTGCGCCAACTCTACCATACGGCTGGTACTGCCCTCTTACTCATTACAAGCCCTTACTGTTATCAACCGAAATAATATATTGACTGATATTGTTCTTATCTTTAATCAAAATAAACAATTATTATTATTTCACTTCGATAAATTATTTATAATTATTTATTCATACGCAGAGCACAAAAACAATAATTAAATGAAAAAATCTGGGATGGATATTTTGTTGTTGAGAAAAAAATGTAAAAACAAAAGTTCCGTCTTATATAAGTTTAAATTGAAAAAACTGGGATGAGATGAAATAGTATTGTTTGAGGAAATTTAATTTTTTTTTTCTGGGATGTAAAACTGGGCTAACTTCACATGCTTCAGAAAAGTTTACTTTTTTGTTAAAAAATATTTTTATATCACTATTTATTCTAAAATTCGTTCTATCGAGACAGGGTGTACTACGAAATCCCGGATTTCTTTTCTTCTAGTTCTAGTCTTGATTTTGAAAAAAAAAATGTTTATTAATTCGGGCCGACTAATAATATTTTAACATAAAAAATATAACCTGCTCAAAAGTTTAGTAGAATAATCCAAGGCTGCGGTCAGAGGCGGCAAACATGTCTGACTGCGTGCCGCACGTAGGAACGGACTATTTAGAATCTGATAATGACACCTACTAAAACTAAAAATAATTGCACGATTTTGTACTTGCAACATTTTCAAACCAATTTCCATCGTACGTGACGAATTTCAACATAATCGATTAGGATTTTTTTTTTAACAATTTTCTTTATTGAAAAATAACAATAAGTTTTCAAATCTTAATAACTAAGGTAATTATGTAAATCTGCGGGAGCAGAATCTACTTCTTACTCGTATCAATAAGTAAACTTAAAAATTTTATAATTTATGTTTTCACAAGAAAAAGATGGCTTTCTTCTTTAATCGCGAAGACGTAGGTATCTTTAAGGTTTCGCGCCATGCAATTTCGTATGACATACCAGTTTCCCTGCAACATGCTCCGCACCTTTTGTAATTCGTCTTTGATATAGTTAGGATGCTAAGGCCCTTATGTATATTTTTGTTTTTTACGAACCGCGGTGTTCCTGTAATCATTCTGAGAAATTTTGACTGTGTCCCTTGGATAATTTCGATATTCGAATTTGAGGTTGATTGCCATAATTGACATCCATACGACCAAATTGATTTAATCATTGTATTGTACAGGAGAAGTTTGTGTTCTAGGTCAATAGTGTTGAATATTTTCCCATCAACCAGTGCATTTTATCAATTTTTAATTTGAAATGGTCTCGTTTCATTTCAATATGTTTTCGCCAAGTTAACCGTCGATCTAGATTAAACGCCTAAATATTTTGCTCAGACAAGGCAGACAAGTAAGCTCATTTAAAGTGGATGTCATAAATATGTTATGTTGTTGCAGAATTTCGGACGCCGTTTGTGGACTTTTATAGCTGCATACGATTGCCGTATCATCTGCGAAAGTAGAGACGCCAGAATTTGCGAAGACGTTGGTAGATCTGAAATGAAAATTGAATATAACGTTGGGCCAACCACACTACCTTGTGGTACTCCAGCCAGAATGTTTTTCTCGTCCGATTTAGAGGTGTTGTATTTGACATAATATCTGCGATTTGTCAAATACGACTTCTTGAGTTGGTAAATTTCTGGTAATTTAAAATTAATTTTATGAAGCAGACCCTCGTGCCACATTTTATCGAATGCTTGGGCAACATCGAAGAATACGGCGGAGCAGTATTTTTCTCTTCGTATGCTGACCTCATTTCTTTAGCTACTCGATGCACCTGCTCAATGGTTCTGTGGTCGGCTCTGAAACCAAATTGATGACTAGGGATGATATTTTGTAGTTCCGGTATAATATTTTCGATAATGGTTTTTTCGAATACTTTCGAGACGATTGGTATTGAGATCATTTTTATAGTTGATGATTTCCAGCACTCAGGGATATATCCTGATTCGTAAATTGAATTGAATATTTGAGCTAGTCGGCCAAAGACACACTCAGGCAGTTGTTTAAGCATTTCACATGTAATTCGATCATAGCCAGGGGCTTTCTTTAATTGAATTTGATGTGCAATAATAAACTTTACTAGTGATGATTGCTACATTTTCTGATTGAACCACGGATTATCCAAGGTTTGGAGTGAATACACTTTCAAGATGATCATCAAAGGCTTTAGCTTTTTCCTTGTCACTTCCAGCCCATTCACAGACGAATTGGCGGATTTGGTTGCTGAGACCGTTTAGGGTATCTAGTGGCCTTCCATAATGAATAGTTTGTGTCCGAATGGGGAGATAAGATATCCATCTTATTTTTTTGTAATAGGCTTGTTATGTTTAGCACCTGGCGATCGATTAATTTGCCAGAGGTGTCTTAAGCGACGTTTCTCTGTTAACATTTTTTCTATTTCAGCGGATGTTATGATGTGTCTTGTATGTTTGCTCTTTGGTTTAGGCGAGGTCGCAATAGCTGCGTTGAGTGGTCAGAAGATAATTCTAAAAGTGGTTTAGCTTGGATTATTCCTCGGTTTATTTTACTTGTGACTGCAAACTCAAGGACGTCAGGGATTTTTCCACGATCAGTAGGCCAATAAGTTGGAAGGCCACACCACGCAACATCGTAGTGGTTTTCTTGAATAACGTTTATTAATTGACGTCCCCTCGGAGTAGTCAATCTTGAACCCCAGTAGGTATGCTTGGCATTAAAATCGCCAGCGACCTTAAAACGTTGACCCAGGGTTGCAAAAAATCTTTTGTAGATATTTGCCGAAACGTTATTATTTGGAGGGTAATATATTGAAGCGATGACTAAGCTTTCTTTGTCGAGGTTCACACATACAGAGGTTGCTTGAATTTCCTCAGTGCTATATCCATTGAGAACCTATTGGCAAATCCACTTTTTCCTTGTCCTTGAGTGACCATATTCTTTTTAGTTTAAACACTATATTTATCCGGACCTTTTCTTTGATTCTTCAACTTTCGGATGGATCCAGTTCAACTTTGACATTTGGTTGCGGTTGCTTCAAGCGGTTCATGACCCTATATACATACTGTATCTTAAATCCATCTTTATCAAGCGCAGCCTGGATTTCGGTTGTTTCAATATGGACATCGATGCCTTTAATAACAGAAAGACCCTTTGAAGACTTCAATTTATCTTCAAAATTTGTTACGTGAAATATTTTTCCATTTGTTACCACGTTTTCTTTGAGTTCTTGCACGACCTTGTGCGTATCGATTTCGCGTAAGTAGATTGGAGGTGGCTTGTATTTTCAAAAAGTAAGACCCACATGTCGAATTTCAACTAAATTTGTTAAAAAATGGCCTAATTCCATAGTGATGGCCATATTTCAGAACTTTATCAAAAAATCATTTAAGGAATCCATTTCCCTCACACGTGAAGAATTTCAACAAAATCTGTTGAGAAATGGCAAAATTCCATCCCAAAATCATTTTTGAATTTTGTCAAAAAATCATTTAAGAGCCCCACTTTCCCACATGTAAAATTTTAAAAATTCAAACGGAGATTTCGTGTAAAAATCGTGATTTTTTTATACAAAACTGGGATTTTGAAAACCGGGATTTTGAAAACCAAGATTTTAAAATCCTGGATTTTGAAAAGCAACCGGGATTTATAAAAAAAACTGGGATTTTGTTACACACCGATCGAGACATTATACAAACACATCGACATATATTTTGTAGTTGTTGCTTTTTAGGACAGATTTAGGACAAACTTCACTAACATGTTTTAATGCACTACTTCTTAATACGGATCTGAGATAGTTCGTCTCGACTAGTTTGACATCTTTGCAGACTGGAATTTACTCAGCGTATCTACCAACTTCTACTCTATAGTGAGTTTATAGAAATAATTTTTCGTTTTCCCCTTTCGTCTTCTGATAAAAGTTTTTCTGATGGGATGTTTTCAATTTTCCAAAATCAGAATAGATTTGTATTTTGGCTTGGGGTATGGTGAAGTTTTAATACTACCGCTAATTATCGAACGAGTAAGGATTCGTGAATTGTGAAAACTCTGTTGATATTTATTTCACGGGGTCAGCCGATCGTAAATTTGATGGTACTGCCTACAAAGATATACTTATCGTGCGTTGGGGAGAGCCATAATTCTGAGGAACCTCTAATAGGGGTAAATGCCTATTGTAAGGCTTGTAAAAAAAGGCTACCCCTTTTATAATTTTTGTGAAAATTATTTGTGTGTCGGTTATTCGGTTGATAATATTTTAACGTTTTTTACTGATTCCATAACTCGACATTTTACTAAACCAGCTTCTATCGATGAAACATGATTTCTGCAGGATTTTGACAGAAGACGAATTATGGCATCCACAATAAGTCGAGCGCTATTGCACGTCTCAATTAAATTAGAATTTGGAGTGAAACATTAGAAGCGCAAGCTGTCGAATTTTGTCTTGATATTTTAAAATTGTATTCTTGATCTTGATGGAAACCCATGTTCGAATGATGTGTTTCGACCAATTTTTCTTAAATGAATATTGTTCCTGTTTATTAAACACGTTGTAGTTTAATTGTAGATGTTTCGTATCCATTTCGGTAGGACCAAATTTTTAATAATGAAATGCATCCGGTCTTTTTCGATTAGTTTCCACCATGTTGTTTTCAATGGATTTTTTGTGGGCCGCACCCGTGGTTTCGTTAAATGCCACTGAAATTTTGTTATTTCAGCGTTCGAACGTTATAAATTATCCACTTATAAAGGAAGGAAAATAAAGAGTAAGTACTCAATTGTATATTGAGGAAATTAAATTAATTTTAAACATTTTTTTTAATTTGCAAACCACGTTTCTTATTATTTAATATTTTTTATGCTTCTTCCATGAAATTAGGAACGAGACTACTGGCACCAACTAAAATTGTTTTATCCTTTATTTTTTATCGTTGAATAAAATAAACCGCGTGATTGGCACTTGAAGTTCTATTTTTTCTTCTACTAACTGCTAAAACAAATCCCAATTTGTTTTGTTGTTTGTGAGCTGTGGTGAATTTGGTTTTTCTATTACATTTTCACTAACCGTCATAATGACAGGAGAATGATGAGAAATTTGACTTTCCTCATTTTCTAAGAAGATGTAGCGTTCCGCTATGCCTTTAGTGATGTAGAAATCTATAAGGTCTGGGATTTTGTTAGGATTAGTTGGCCAGTACGTTGGTTTCCCTCCTGAATAAAATTCACAGTTTGAATATTGGCCAGCTGCAAGTAATTCTTTGCCATTTGGAGAGGTTAATCTCAAACCCCGTAGAAGGTATTTTTTGCATTAAAGTCACCTTCGATAATGAAGTTACTTCTTAATTTCTCGAATAAGTTAATGTAGTCTACTTTCCTTAGATTATACCGTGGGGGACAATATATTGCAGGTATATTACATGTATTGTGATGACCAAATTCAACCGTCACTAGCTGCTTGGCAATCCCATATCTTCGGTAGCTGGCTGGATGCTGCCCATTACAATTTATTCGTTTTGCTGCAATGTCATTGTGTATGGTTATAGCTTTGGCGTATTTTACATTGTTCTATTATTGGACTACCTCTTTTAAAAGTCAATGAAGTTAGCCCAAGCCCGAATTTTTTGGTGGATTTCTTGGATAAGTGTAGCCATCCCGAAACAGTGTAAATACATAAAAAATGTAGCACCATCCCGAAATATGATTTATACATGAGAAAATCAAAGAATATAGAAAAATAATATTATTGTAAAAAAAATTACTGGTAAACATTTTTTTTTTTTAATTTATCTAACCCGAAAAATTTGTGTAGTTGTTATGGGTCCACATTAAATTCTATACCACAATACCTGGAAATAAGCCACCAAGCGGAATATATGGTCAGACAGGCCAAGATACTAGCTAAGATGTAGAATTGGCGTCAAGTCCATATCAGGTGGAAATAACCTATTTTTAAATTTATTTGTTTAACCCGAATAATTTGTGTAGTTACTATAGGTCCACATTAAATTCTATACCGCAATACCTGGAGATAAAGCCACCAAGCGGCAAATATGGTCAGACAGGCCATGGTTCTAGCTGTAATATAGAGTGGGCCTTAAGTCCATATCAGGTGGAAATAACCTTTTTTTAAATTTATTTGTTTAACCCGAATAATTTGTGTAGTTGCTGTGGGTCCTTTATCTCCAGGTATTGCGGTATAGATTTTAATGTAGACCCACAGCAACTACACAAATTGTTCGGGTTAAACAAATAAATTTAAAAAAAGGTTATTTCCACCTGATATGGACTTAAGGCCCACTCTATATTACAGCTAGAACCATGGCCTGTCTGACCATATTTGCCGCTTGGTGGCTTTATCTCCAGGTATTGCGGTATAGAATTTAATGTGGACCTATAGTAACTACACAAATTATTCGGGTTAAACAAATAAATTTAAAAATAGGTTATTTCCACCTGATATGGACTTGACGCCAATTCTACATCTTAGCTAGTATCTTGGCCTGTCTGACCATATATGCCGCTTGGTGGCTTTAGCTTCAGGTATTGTGGTATAGAATTTAATGCGAACCCATAGCAACTACACAAATTATTTGGGTTAAACAAATAAATTTAAAAATAGGTTATTTCCACCTGATATGGACTTGACACCAATTCTACATCTTAGCTAGTATCTTGGCCTGTCTGACCATATATTCCGCTTGGTGGCTTATTTCCAGGTATTGTGGTATAGAATTTAATGTTGACCCATAGTAACTACACAAATTGTTCGGGTTGAACAAATAAATTCAAAAAATTTTATTTCCACCTGATATGGACTTGAGGCCAATTCTACATCTTAGCTAGTATCTTGGCCTGTCTGACCATATTTACTGCTTGGTGGCTTTATCTCCAGGTATTGCGGTATAAAATTTAATGTGGACCCATAGTAACTACACAAATTATTCGGGTTAAACAAATAAATGTAATAAAAGGTTATTTCCACCTGATATGGAGTTAAGGCCAATTCTACATCTTAGCTAGTATCGTGACCTGTCTAGCCATATAATCTGCTTGGTGGCTTTATCTCCAGGTATTGTGATATAGAATTTAATGTGGACCCATAACAACTACACAAATTATTCGGGTTAGATAAATTTAAAAAAAAATGTTTACCAGTAATTTTTTTTACAATAATATTATTTTTCTATATTCTTTGATTTTCTCATGTATAAATCATATTTCGGGATGGTGCTACATTTTTTATGTATATTTACACTTTTTCGGGATGGCTACATTTATCCAAGAAATCCACCAAAAACTTCGGGCTCAGGCTAACTTCATTGACTTTCTTTTAACAGCTTCGATCTTGACACGCATGTTGAGTATTCCAGTTATCTCCATTGTAATTTTTTTTTGCTATTTGTTCGGAATAATCAAACGTTAGCATGAACGTCTTTTTGAAACCGTTTCTAGCCGGTTCTCTCACCTACGTCTCTCTTTTTCAATAATCTTCACGGCATCAAGGATTTTAAATCTTTTATTTTTTAGGTCCTCTATTATTGAATTACTTTCACAGGTTGGATGTTGGGCTCTTGTCATGTGTGTACCACTGATATTTTTCCATATTCAGCTTCATTGACAAGTTTCTTTATGCGTTTGGATTGGATGTATTAATCTTCCATACATTATTGTTCAGAGTAGTGATTTTGTACTCTTGTTCCGTAATAGTACACATTATACTTTGGATTTCTGAATAGTTGGTTACTCCTACTATAAAAATCGGTGATGGGGCTTTTACATTTGGCTATGCTGCATTTTGTTGAGCTGGTTACCTTTCGGGTGCTTTTTCTAAATCTGATGAGGATTCTGCTTTCAATTTTTATTTCGTTTGTTTTGTTTAGCAATTCCCTTCTACAACATCCAGTTAATTTCCCTATCTAGCTCTTCCTTGTCCGTTGAGTATTCAGTCTTCTGCGACTTGTCTCTTTTGGGTTGTGCTTCATTGACTGACGCTTCTTTGTTTAAGATTGGAGATTAGAAGCTCCTTGCCTTCAATTTTTTGTTTTAGTAGTTGATTTTCTTTTTCTAGATTAGAATGTCCATCATAGTAGCTATGCCTAGCAACGTTAAAGATATCAGTTGCAGAACTGTTTTTGCTTCTACTTTTGGCATACGTTTTTGCTGTATTTGACTGCTGTTGAAACGAAGGGATTGGTTACCACAACCGTTTGTATTACAATACATTTCCTAAGATGCGCCCGTATCCAAGAATACTTCGTCGAGGCTGTCAATCCCTTGCACCCCAGAATCTAAATTGATAAATGTTTTTTCTTTTTTTTTGTTATCTTTGCATCTCCTTCCACTGGCATGAAAGATAGATCGGCCAATGAGTTCTGCACTCGGACAGGGCGCCATAGTTGTATTCATTTTCATCACAGTTCGTGACTTGATGATGAAAATCTCTTTTACATACTAGCCCTATCGGGATTTGAAAACGGTACCTCCTAATCCAAATGCCAAAGCTTTAATCACCGTGCCGTTTGGTCGGTGGCTTTATAAACATATCACCTGTTGATAAATGATATTGATTTCTTTTTCGTCTGCCACATCCAAATATTAAACTACATATATGCAATATTATTACAGCATTAAAATTAAACGACTAAAGTTTATGTTCTAATCCGAACCAACATTAAATATCCATCCATCCCATCGCAAATGCGGTCAAATGTGTTTATCCTCAAATAAAAATGTACGCAACATCAAATAACGATAAAACCTAATATACAGTCGATTAATTATATAAGTTTTACTTATCTCTATCCACAAAACTTCAAGACATTTTAAGGCCGACAGTACAAATAACAAAAAAAAAAACACACAACATAAACAAATCAACAAGCCGTCGTGAAAATATAGAAAAAAATACACTCGCAATTTTACACGCACACACACGTATCAATAGAAAATCATACCGAATATTAATCATCGCATATAAAATTGTTGATGTATCGTGAAAATGTAATAAATCTAACAGTGTAAATATATACATAAAGCACACATATCTATATACAATTTGCGCAGGCTTTCGGAAAATTTTAATACAATTCCTCACTCGTCACAACAAAACGTTTCATTTTCATTTCGAATATTTATTTCTCCTCGCAGCACAAAGTACTCGTACATGTGCTAGTAATTTTCCTCAATCTCTTAAAAAAAAAAAAAATACGAAAATACAAAAATAATAAAATAAAATAAAAATAACAACAAAAATTTGTTTTTCCTGGTTTTTCATTCAATTTTCCATACATTATAATACTAGTACGTGTGAGTGTGTATGTGTAAGTATTTTCACCACAGTATTATGTACTAGTGATGGAAATTTAATTTTTTTTTTATTTTGTTTCGTTATTGTTGTTGTTGTGTCGTTTTTCTTTTTTATTTATTTATTTATATTTTTTTTATAATTTTATTTAATTTTATTACAAAACCGATTTTTTGTTTTTATTTTCATTTTCTTTTTTTTTTTTTTAGTTTATTATAATCTAACAAACGGATCGGGAGTGGAAAAAAGTTTTTCAGTTTTTTATTGTTGTTTAGTAGTGTGTCTCATTAATTCCGTTTCGAGTTTTCTGCTTTGTAACGGAATTTGAAATTTGATTTTTGTTCTTTTTCGGGGAATAATTTATACACGCCGTGCAGCAACGAGCGAATGAAAAATTTTTGTATATTAAGTGAAAATGTGATATATTTTGAAATATTGTGAATATACAAATAATAATTAGTGTTTTAGAAAAGAATTTGTTAGTGTGATTTAAAATTAATTAACGGTTCAGTTTTTTTTTTTCACTTAATTAAAATTATTTACGTATCCGTGGAGAACATTTCGAAATTACGTCATAATGTAATTATTTTCTAATTAATTTTTAATTATTTCAACCGTTTATACAATTTTTCCGCTCTCTAAACATATTATTTGAATATAAATAATTAAATTATATAAATGGAACAAATAAACCAAATATATAACGATATTTTCCAAAGAAAAACAAATTTATTGTCTTTCTTCATATTTTTTGCTACCTGTTGTTAGCACGTTTTGATTGTGTATTATTTATTTTTGAAACGTTTTTCCAAAAAAAAAAAATCGGTTTTAATTTTTAATAATTTTACTACAATATGTACATGTACCAAATATATAACTCTATAAATAAAAAGTTATGATTGAATTATAATTAAGGATAACGTGGTACGGTGGTGAAAATAATTATTTGGGTATTTACATTTTTATGGAGATGTTAATCGCTAGCTCGCTTCTGGACCGGTTTATTATTGACTCCTTATACTGTTTGACTATTACAACTGTATTGACAAAAATAAAATGCAAATGTAAATATGAGCTAGCAATCCAAAATGGAGTTATCAGTTTTTCATACTGCATATTTCAACACTACCACCAAATTTTGGTGACTACATCTGACAATTTTTCATTTATGCAAACGCATTTCAATACATACCATTCATCTTCAAACTTTCTCCTGGCGAAATAGTACAGATGATGCGTCACACACTGTTCTGCAGAGTTTTTCCTTAGTACTCTGATCGCTTACATATGCAGCCAAATATTTAAACGCTGGCGAAGATGTTGACAGTGACGCCGAATGTAGTCTAATTTATACAAAACTAATGACACGCGCCGTCGACTAGTTTTCGAGTCCTCGACTAATTTTTACAAAAGCCACAATGTTGCCATGCAACTGTTCTGTTAATATAAAAGTCATTTTTGACAATTTAAAGAACAATGCCAATTTTGACATTTTTGTCAATGCCTACTCAATAACTATTTAAAACCAAACGAGAAGACATAACAAATTGTATCTTGAGTTCTCATTTAAGGCGACTGTTCGAGTACGAATGTTTATGCGAATATTTAGAATCACACTTTACCACTACTCTAATTACGGCCCATGAAAGACAAAATATTTTTAACTTTAAGCAAAATATTCGCAGACGATCAACCTAATCATAAAATAAAATAAAATTATGAGCTATATTGTGCTCAATAAATCGGTGGACAAGTGTGATTCTAACTATTCGCATAAAAATGTGCACTCGAAGAGTCGCCATTAGGAAATCATTTAGCGTCTTACACATCCATCCCCAATAGAAAACTTATGACTTATGACTTACAACTTACGACTTTTGTCTTACGAAGAGCATACCCAATTAGAAGGAAAAACTTAAAGCAAAGCAAACTTCATTTTCAGCAAAGCAAAATCATTTTTTGTCTTCTTGCCAAAATCAAAAGCAGAAAAACAACAACAACAACGAATTTTGAAAATGCTGTTAGCTTCATTGTATTTCTCATTAGTGAAAAGTTAAAAGTTTGATGACTTTTTCAAAAGTTTTTCAACAACCGAGGTAATTTTTTTTTCTCAAAGTTTTTTCCATACTGTTCTGTATGTCATAAGTCATACGTTTTCTATTGAGGATGCGGTGTTACTTTGGGAATTTTAGAACAACAATGCAAAACGTTTAATACCAACCAGAATAGTTTTATTCTAAGTTTTTGTTGGAATAGGAATAAATTATTCCGCGCAAAGTTATCTGATTGACCACTAGAGCAACTTTTTCGAAAAATATTTTATTGGTTGTCGCCTTGATAAGAAAAGTCAGTTTTAAATTTGTCAACAATAAAATAAATAACTTTTTTTTATTTTTATTATATAAAGAACTCAAAAAATGAACTCCAATGCTAAATAGCTAAATTAATCTGAAAAATAAAACATATTTACGTCGAATACGCATTTTGTATTTTCATAAATATTTGTTATGACATAAAAGTAAGTCGCATGCTTCGTTTGATTTTACTAAATTTTTATGCCAAATGATAACATTAAAAAACTCGCTTGGCTAAAAAGTTACTTTGGGTATAAATTTCATTGCTATTCGAATATGAATGAAGTTGGACCCAAAGTAACAGTTTTATTTTTCAGGGCTGGGATGTTCGAACATCACCATTTTTCGATAATTTATCTAAGTTTATTTCTCGTTTCTGTAGAAAAAAAATTGTTTCAGTTATTCAACTTTTATATCATTTACTCCAATGGATTCAAAATAGACACCTGGTTGATTTTCGAACGTTATGATATTGTATGGTAGTGCGCTCGAATTGCAAAAACTGAACGTAATTAGTAATATGAACAGTGGTGCATAGATCTTCTTGGTTACCCTGGCAACTCGAGACCTGCCAACCTTGTGTTGTCCTACCTTGTTGTCGTCTCCTGTTACATCTACATTTGATTTGCTTGTTGGATCTTGATTATCCTCAGTTGGAAGGAGACTTATCTTTGTAATCGGTCTCTTGAAGATGGTGTTTTTGGACCCTCTATTGATACCACTCTGATTAGACCATCTGGCCCTGGATGAGTATCTGTTATCCTTCCCATTGCCCATTTTGTAGGTGGAAGTTGTTCATCCTATATTAGAATTAGCTGACCAATCCTGTAGTTTGCTTTTGGTTATTTCCATTTGTACCTTTGTTGTAGACTGTTTAAGTAATCCTTAGACCATATTTTCCAAAATCATTGAGTCATCTTTGAAAGTAGAGTCCACCTCTGTTTTGGGCTTATGTTGGTTTTGTCTGACTCAGGGGGTGAAATCAGTGGTCTCCCGATTAAAAAATGTCCAGGTGTCAAAGCATCAAAATCATCTAAATCGCCTGACAGTGAAAGAATCGGTCTGGAATTTAAACATGCTTCAATTTGTGATAATACGGTGCTGAACTCCTCGTAGGTCAGTGTTGTTTCACCGATCACTTTCTTTAAGTGGCCTTTCGTTGATTTGACTCCAGATTCGCAAATGCCTCCGAAGTGGGGACTACCGGGCGGGTTGAAATGCCAGTTTGTTTCATAGTTAGCTGCTTCCTGAGCTGCGTTGTTGTTTGCTTGTTGTATAGCCACCTGTAGCTCCTTACTTAGTGCGTTCCGAGCTCCAACGAAGTTGGTACCGTTGTCACTGTATATGTTTAAAGGCGTTCCTCTTCTTGAAGTAAATCTTCTAAATGCTGCCAGGAATGCTGCTGTTGTTAGCTCACTCACCAGTTCCAAGTGAATTGCTTTCGTAGAGAAACAAATGAATAAATCGACATATCCCTTGTAGGACTTGTTTCCTCTTCCTTTGGATATACGAATTGCAAATGGACCTGCGTAGTCAATGCTCGTATTAGAAAATGGGGCAGATGGAGTGACTCTAGCCTCCGGTAACATACCCATTAACTGTTCTGATGCTGCTCTTCTGAATCGAAAACATTTTACAAAATTGTGGATTGTTATGCGTACTAGACTTTTACCATCCAAAATCCAATATTTTGAACGTATTTTTGGTAGAGTTGCTTGTACGCCTCCGTGTAATACAAAATGGTGTGCTTCAATTGTGATTAGGTTTGAGTAAATATGATTTTTTGGTAGAATTAGTTGATGCTTTTGATCATACTTAAGTTGAGATTTTTGTAAACTACCACCGACCCTCAACAAACCATTTTCGTCCATGAATGGATTTAGTGATGATAGTTTGCTGTTTTTTCTGGCTTTACTCGTTGATTTGAGGAGTTTAATATCTGCGGCAAATTTCGAATCTTGTATTGTTTTTATGATTACATTGTGTGATCTGGTTAGTTCATCTACTGTTAGAAAACTGGGTATCTCTCCAGGAACTTGACGTTTTCGATTTTTGATGATAGTAATAAATCTGTAGCAGTACGCTATAGTTCTTTTGATTTTACGAGCCGATGAAAATCGTGAAAAGTCTATGAACTCTGGTTGAGGAGGTGTGTTGATAAATAAGCAATTTGTTTTTAGTTCCTCATTGGCTGCTTCTTCAGTTGGTTCAAGCACTAATGGATAATTTGAGTTTTTTAACCAGCTTGGTCCTTCCCACCAAAGTTTATAGTTGCGCAAGGTTTGTGCGTTCATGCCACGTGAAGCTACATCTACGGGGTTATAATTGGATTTTACATAATACCACTGACTTGGTTGCATAAGCGACTGAATTTCATCTATTCTGTTACCCACAAAAGTTTTGTATTTGCTGGGATCGCCTTTTATCCATCCAAGCGTTATCATCGAATCCGTCCACGCATAGGTAGTAGCGTGTTCCAAATCCATGGCATCTTGAACTGTTTTTAATAACTTTGCCAATAGTACGGCACTGCATAATTCCAACCTTGGTAACGATATTCTGTTTTTTATATGAGCGACCTTGGTTTTTGCTGCTATGAGATAAACGACCGGTGTGCCTTGGGAAATTATTGTCTTGTAGTATACTACTGCTGCAAATGCCTTCTCTGATGCATCGCTGAACCCATGTAGCTCACTTTCGTCTTGTTGCCTGTGTTCTATTCATCTGCTTATGGTAATATTTTCAATTGCATTCAAACCTTATTTGAATTTACTCCATTGTTGCTGTAGTTCAATACTTAGAGTATCATCCCATCCGACACCAGCTATCCATAGTTTCTGCATTAATAATTTTGCTTCTATGATGATGGGTGCAAACCATCCTAATGGATCGAATAGTTTGGCTACTTCTGCCAATATGCTCCTTTTTGTCGGTTCTTTTATATTTTCGGACAATGATATTTTAAACGCAAAATTGTCGAAAACAGGGTTCCAGGTTATTCCGAGCGTCTTAATTGTTTCATCGATGTTTATGGAGCATAGCCTATCTTCGCGAGCGTTTCTAGGTAGATGTGTTGTCAATTCTTTTTTGATACTTGCCCATTTTCTTAGATTAAAACCTTCAGCCTTCAGCAATTGTATGAGTTGTGATTGGGCTTCTAATGTATCAGCTCCTGAAAGCAGATCATCAACATAGAAATCTTTTAACGTTACTTTTGACGCGATTGGGTAGTTTTTTATTTCATCATGTGCTAGTTGACTGTTACTGTTTTAAGTTTAAACGTTTTGATCTCTTCTTTTGGTGATTCTTTCCACAGGAGCCGTTGATAGTTTTGATCTTCTTCATTGATTATGATCTGGCGGAACATCTTCTCTATGTCGGCTTTGATAATGAATTTATGTTTTCTCCATCGCATTAGAATTGATATTAGATCCTGTTGTAACGTTGGACCGGTTAGCATTAAGTCATTCAATGATGCACCGGATGTTGTTTTTGCCGAACCATCGAACACGACTCTAAGCTTTGTTGTCGTGCTGTCTGATTTCATCATTGCGTGATGTGGAAGATAATATGCTACAGTTGAGTCTTCCTCATCTTTTAGCATCTCCATTTGACCAAGTTGTTCATATTCACGCATAAAGTCTGTATAGCTTTTTATGAGATTTGGTTCTCTTGACAACCTTCTTTCGACTTGAAGGAATCTTGCAATTGCCATGCGTTTAGAATCTCCCAAATGTATAGCTGGATCCTTCTGAAATGGGATACGTAATTCGTAGCGCCCATTCTTCAGTCGCCTGTGCGTGTCACGAAAGAATTCTTCACACTCCTTCTCTGGCTTCACACTCCTTCTTGGCTTTGTGTGAATGCGTGGGAGATGCATTGTATTTTAGCTCTGTTGTCTTGTTGGGTGTAGATATTCTTCCTAAAATTACCCATTTGAATTCCGTGAGCTGTGCTGCTGGTTCGTTTTTATTTCCTTTGATGCACTGTGGCTTCAAGATCTGCGTGTAATAATCTGCACCCAGTAGTATATCAATCGGTGCGGGAATGTTGTAATTCGGATCGGCCAATAGCAGCTCATTCAAATGTTTCCATTTTTCATACATAAACGGTTTTTCTGGCAGATTTTTGCTTATTTTGGTTAGTACTAGAGCTTCAATTTCTATTGAAAGTGTTGACGGATATCTTGGTTGTAGGTTGATATTTACAATACTATTGACTCTGCCAGCAACTTGTCCGCCTACACCATGGACCTCTGCACTGATTTTACGACCTGCTAGATTTAAACGTTGTTTGGCTTCTGTTGTTATAAATGATGTTTGTGAGCCGGTGTCGATCAGCAATCTTAAAAGCTCTTCCCTTCCATCAAACCTTGTGGTTTTGACAAGGGCGGTTGTTAAAAGTGTTGTCTCATGCGTTTTCATCGCACTGTTGGTTGAAATGCTTCTTGAAGTTGTTGTTGTAGACTGCTTTGTATGAAGTAGACTGTGGTGCTTGCCATTGCATTCTTTATATCTTGATTGAATATAACATTGTTGAAAATTGTGTCCAGTGGCTAGGCACCTTCTGCATAGATCATGTAAGTTGACAAGCTGTATTCGTTCTATTCGTGACTCATTTTGTTAAACTTGTGGCAGCATTCTAAATTATGATTGCCTGAACACAAGATACACGATTGATTTTTTACTATTGTTGCAACAATGCTTGTTGTTTCTGGCGAATGCTATCGTTTGCCGGCGTTAATTTTGGTAGTCGTAAGGTTTCTAGCAGTTGATATCGCTGTTCCAGAAACTTGAGAAGTCCGTTGGTAGATTGAATCTCCCTTGGATTTTCTAATGACATCTCATATGATTTAAGAGTCTCGTTGTCAAGTTTTTTCGTTAGAAATGGAACTAGCCAAGCACCCCAGGTCGCAATGTCGACTCCTAAATTCTTTATTGCATGTAGATTTTCCCTGACGATGTCATGCAATATTCTAATTGCAGATGCCGCTTCTTGTTGAATATTGTGTATAGGGCAAAAATAGCGTTAATATGGTTGTTTACTAGCAACCTTTTGTTTTGATATTTGTTGCCTAGTATTTCCATAGCGCTTTTATAATTGTCTCCTATTGGCTGCAAATGTTTGATGATTTTGCTCGCTGCTCCCTCCAAATGTGTTTTGAGATACATGATTTTGTGTGTATCTGTTAGACTAACGTTTTGATCTACCTATTTTTAGAACAGTTCATTGATTTGATCAACCCAACCCAATCTTGATAGTTCCCATTGAACTTTGGTATCTCAATTTCCTTTAACCTGAAATATTTTGATTGCTGATTGTTGGTGTGTCTTTCACTTGTTTCAAGCGTCTTATGTAAAGCTTGTTGTAGCTTAGCAGTACATTCTTCCGCACGGCTGCTAATCTCGAAGTAAATGTTGTTTTTAAAATATTCTTGATGTTCTAAGTCTTCTTCAGTTGTTTCTAGCAGTATTTCTTCGTAAAGCTCATCTATTTTTTCCATCGTCGTATTTAGTTGTTTACTTTTTTGTCTCAGGTATTCAGCTTCTTTTCTTCCGTTTATGAGGCCGTATGCTTCAATGATGATATTCTCCAAGTGATTTATTTTTATTAACTGCTTTCTGAGCAGCCTTTCATTGGGACCATCGCTGTTAGCTTGAATCGTCGGGATCGGGATTAGCAACTTGGATACTACTTTTTGTTGTGCCGTAGTTGTGCTGGCTGTATGAATGCTTTCGATATCCAACTCATTCAGTTCTGCTAGCTTAGTTGTTGTTGCTATCGGTAGTTTTTCAATTGCGTTGTCATCTGCTTTTGTAGTTGGAGTTGTTGCAGCAGTTTCCAGCTTATATTTGATCTCAGCTATTATGCTATCACAAGCATGTTTTATATGTTTGCGTTCTTCTATGCAAGGCAAGTTGTCTATGCCTTCGTAGTTAATTAATAACTTGTCGTTTTCTTTATATCTTGTATAGATATCCGCGACTTCTTCTCTTATTTTTTCCAGGTGGGCCTTTGTTTCCCGGGGAGCTGGATCCTTCTTTATATTTGAGATTAGTTTTTGTATCTGTTCGCCCAGATCACTTTGTTGTTTTAATAATTTCTCCATAATAAATTTTTGTTATTGTTGTTGTTGTGGAGCGTTTCACCTAGCGTGATTCTTTTTCCTCGAAGGACCAATGTTTAACCGTATTTTGGTCAAATCACAAAATTGATAGTTGACAATTACTTAAAATGTTTTTCGCTTGCTGTTGGTCAGGGCTGGACAGAAACACGTTGATTGTTGTGTAAGAACTAATATTTATTCCATAATTCATTTGATTTATATAAGTAAAAAATTGGGCTCAACTCGCCTTGATAGCGAGCCTAAAATTGATGAGCCTAAAATTATTTGAATGTCAATTTTTCTGGTTTTCCGTTCTAATTTCGGTTTTGTTCCGATTTTCGATTTGGGTTCTGCTAGCCTTCGTAAAAATGACTTGAAGTTTGGTCAAGAAAAAGTAGAGCCCAAAAATTTTTAATGGGACATTTTATTAGGCCATAATGAGCCTAAAATTATTTGTTGTCTATTGATCTTTTTTTGCGTTCGAAATTGATTTTTGGCCAGATTTTCAATGTGGGTTCTGTTAGTTTTTAAGTGATAAAGCCTTACTTTTCTCCTAGAGCGAGCCTAATAAAAAATAGGGCATTTAACTAGCCTAAAATTAACCTTTAATTTTCCTATTATTTCCCAATTATTTTTTTAATCGTTTTTTGATATGAGTTCTGCTAACTTTTTCTTAAGGTAGCAGAGCCCGCGTTTTAGTTGGAAGGGATGGAGCCCAAAACATTTTAATAGAGTATTTAAAGCCTATAATTAGTATGTAATTACCCATACTACCTTGTAATGTTCTGCCGTATGGGTTTTGCTAGCTTAAGGGACGTAATTTACTTTTGAATCTAGAATGAAAATAAGTGAAAAAGATATTGTTCAAATATATTCTAGTATGTTGTGATAGCAATAGAGAAGAAATAATTGATAACGAAACAGAAGTCAAGTTAATTCTAGCAGAAAGAGACGCAGATTTTTTGTACCGTTGATTTATGTAAATTGGTTCTTTGTCCTTTATGCGATAAAATTACTACATTACCCCCAGAGTGAAAACTCAAAAAAATAAAATTCTTTTATTAATTAACCAGGCGGCGAGCATTTGAACTCCACGAAGAATTGAATAATTCTAACCCTACCTAGGTGGAATGAAATTATTCATTCCAGATTGAAATTTAAATGTAGTTTTAGTTGTAAAATTCCCAAAGTAAAAAAACATTTATCTCGAAATTATAGCTACGAAACCAGTAGTTTGGCTATGACATTAGCTCAAGTAGCGTATACCTCCTCTCTCAGGCTGCGTCAAATTTAAAGCTGAAGGTTTATATTTCACTTAAATAACATAGAAAATAAAATCAATTCCCACATCCATTTATAATTTAAATAAATTCTTACGAATAAAAACATAATTTTGTATGTGCTTGAGACATTTACTGGCTTCACTGAATATGTCCAAATTTTGTGCGATTAATTTTAATTAAATTTATTATTATTTTTATTTCCAGGGGCCAATCACAATAAAACCAGAATAATTTGGATTACGCATTTATAAATGTCGCGATATTGTTATTGTGTGGTAAGTTAAAGAAAAATACTCATTTAAAATATTAAATAAAAATCGATCTTGCGTGTAGGATTCACATCTGGGCCAGGTCCTTTTGTTAGATATATTCAATGCTATTTCTTAAATTGATGTTGTCGAGTTTGATAGATTTATATATTATTAAAATTTTTTGTAAGGCGTGTAACGGCGCCATAAATTTACATAAAATCCACCCACGCCTAACATAAGATTAGATTTTTAATCAAAATACAAATTCCATGAATCAATCAGCATGTACCATACTAGTTATTCGTTGTTGTCGGAGAGATAATAATATGTCGTGCAAAGTTCTCTCACGAGGCACATCAACATACAAATTTAGACGAAATATAATTTCATCAAAAATTATATAAAAACCTAAAATTTGTGGAAAATCTATCGCACTCGCTATATAAATATAAGACTTTAAAAAAAAATAATTTTGTAAAATTTTTCACCGCGTCAAAACCTTTTCATCGTATATAATTAACAAAATTAATTTATCATTTCAAAAACTCTAATTATCATTTTATATATATATTTTTTTAATGTCTGTCTTAATTATGTTAAATATTCCCCATTCAGATTAAATTAAATTATTCCTTTCCGCATAACTATATTATATTTATATACGAGTATATAGACCGACGCGCGGCAAAAAATAACGCACGCGGCAACGCACCTTCAACAACAAATCACAAAAAAAAAAATTAACAACCGAACCGAAATAAGAAAAAAAATATTTTCTCTCGTATATAATTAAGGCAATTAAATTATCTAATTATTTTATTGTATTGATCTAATTTACTTAAATTTTTATTTACACTACTTTACGAGTATACGAAATACTACACTACTTGTTTCACTCCAACATACCAAAAAAAAAATGTAAATTTAATTAATTCATTGGTTTTAATGTTATTTGCATGAATAAATACAGAATTTTCAACTCTTTGCTTATACATATCAACAGGTGTCATTTACCCCGCACGCCAACAACAAAATACATCAACAACCACTGTGCACAATACGTTTCTACCAGGCAGACATACAATGTCATGGCATAAAATTTGTACTAAAAATAGCGAGTAGAACACATAAAACTATTTTTAGGAAAATGACACGAATTTTTAGTGTTGTTGTTGTTGTTGTATTTGTTGTTGGGGAAAATTATATTAAAATAAAACAACGAATTAGACAAATTAGAATGGGAATTTAAGTATTTCCTGATTAGTGTGTGCGACTTTGAAAGTATTTGAACAAGGGAGGAAAATATTTTTGAATTTAATTAAAAAAGAATTTTGAATTTTTTTTTATTTTTTGACGTTGGGGTTGAATAATTTTGTGCTCGTAAATTTTTGTATAATTAGCATATCCTTTTCCAAAGGTATATATATATACCGAATAGAGTGCTTCTTATATAAAATCAAAGACGCGCACACAATAATATGTCACTATCTATGAGGCATGCAGAAAAAAATAATCTAATTTCTTTTTTACCAACCGCTCTCCCTGATAAGTTGAAATATGATATAAACCAAAAATGTAAAGTATTTTTCCGATTTGGAAACGTATACCGTAATAAAAAATTATTGAAATTATTAATACAAAAAATCTTTTCACTAAGGCTGTTGTCTACTTATAGGCTATGAAATAAAACTTTCGTTAGACTTTCGGTACTTGCATCTATGTATATGCAGACACTAACATAAAAGACGAAAAACTTTCATACAAATGACATGGAAATTAATTTTTTTTTTTTTTTTTTGGTTAGGTTTTAGAAATTTTATTTATTTTTAAATAAATGTTCAGTCACCTCGGCATAAACTTTGTTTATTTACCTTTAATTTTGATTAATTGTTTTGCATTTTCAAGGTAGTTTTCATTCAGAATTTTACCATTTTCCGCTATGATGTCCTTAATTTGATGATTGTCGTGTAATATACAGGGTGTCGCAGAATTGGACGATTAAACAAAGAGGGTGATAGGGGAGATCATTTCCAACAAAGACAGCCAAGTAAAGTTTTTTCGAATTGTTGACGGTGCAAAAGTTATTCGACTTTTAGTGTTTTTTAGTGAATCGAATGCGCACCCACCAAAAAATTAATTAAAAAAATTCCAGGAGTTCTTTTGTAAAAGTTTCTATTTTAATACGATCTAGCCTTTCCAATAAAATTATTTGTATAAGCTGTATAATCTTCTGTCAAATTAAAAACAATGGTTTTATAAGTCTTAGGGTTTCCTAAAATTTTTTGTTGGTGTTTAAGTGATGCCAGCGGAAAACAAGGTACTACAGAAGGTTGACCTACTATCAAAAATATATACGACACTAATGCTGTTTTGAAATAGTATCAGACACCGGACTATTCACAACCGAATGTTTTTTTGTTCACAAAGTAAATCGTGCTTTTAAAAAAAATGCACATAACAAAATGTCGAGTTCTTGGCTTTGACAGAAATAAAACAAAATTAATGAAATTATTTTTTTTATTAATCTTAAATATTATATTAATTTTTGCTTAATCCGTCAAGACTCACGTTCCTTATTTTGAAAAATATTTGTCGCTTCGATTATACTTTGCCGCTTCTCCTGCTCGGTCTGGTTTACTCCCACAGAAAAAAGACTAACAGTATTAGATCAGGAGACCGCAGTGGTCATGCAATAGACCCTCCTACATAGTGTTGTATCGCTAATAGTGTATAGTGAGGTAGGGGACTCTATCATGCTACAGCCACATAGTTAAACGTATTTGTAGAGACAGGTCATCAAGTAATCCATTCAAGTCGTTTTGTAGAAAATTTAGATAGACTATCGTGTTGATCCGGCGTGGTAGTTTAAACGGGCCAATCAATTCTCCGTCGACTATTCCCGCTTACATGTTCACTCCAAATTGGTGTTGGAACCGACAACGCAGCACTACTTTTTGATTGACGCGGGCGCAATAGTGCTAATTATTGATATTGAATTAATATTCCCTCCAATAATTGTGAATTTTCTTGGCATCGACGCAGCATTTTCTTATCAAAATTGTACCCTTTTTCGTGGCCAGCAGGTAAAAGGTTTTACTTTGGTTTTTCGATTGTAATGGTGTTTGTAATTGTTCCGTATATTGGTCTATTTTCAGCACTCTTGAATTAAATACACAACGGTAGGAAATTCTTCCATTTAGCGTCAAACTGTATAACAACGACTATGATAATCGACAATTATACACAATCAACTTCCTAACCATCCCATACTTTTCTTTCCATTAACGCTGTAGTACACGTACATGGTATTGTTATATATATGTAGACAATATTCCAATGTAAAATAATATAACATGAGTCGTCGCGACCTGATGAGAAGGCTGATATTTTCAAATCAGTAATCTCATCCGTTCGAAACTGATTGTTGTGATTCTTACACATTTTCCATCTATAAGTCAAAAATTCAACGATAAAAGGTGTTGTTAGCCTGTCGGTCGGTCAACCCACTTTGCACGTGTGGTGGCCACACTGTTGAGAAGATCAAGGCATTCAGTGCCACCTTAGTACTGTAATAATTATGACAGAATTCTGGATGCAACCATATTATTACAGCAACCTCTTGTAATAATTTTCGTGGGCACAGTTGAATGTTAAAGTGGCAAATAATATTGAAAATTCAATAAAAAATAAATTTTGAAGTACAAAAATGTACATAAAATATAAGCAACGATAGATATTTAACCATAGTACAATTCCAAATAAAAAATTATTGAGGCCCAAATCGACAGACGTAACTACAACTATTAGATGTAGTAGTCGCTGATTTTTCGAAATCGATTTTCTAAAACCATGTTTTTAGACGTAACAAAAACTGCAACTTTAGTCACGTTTTTTTTGATATTTTTAGACGACAATAAAAGTGACGTTTAATTCGAAACCAAACTACCAACATAAAAAATCTGACAAATTTGAAAACTAAACACATAATTTGTTCATTAACAAATCGTTCATGCCAATAAAAAATTACAAACATTTAATATTTTGAAAGTACGGCATTTTATTTATGTGAAAAGTGAGCAGACTCAACAAGGCCGATAAAAATAATCTATTAAAGATTATCACAATATGTAAAAATGTGTTAGGAAATAAAAAAACTGATTCGGTCTCAAATCATGAGAAAAATGTATCCAGAGAGTTTAATGCGCAGACCCCATCAGGAGAAAAAACAATCTAACAACTGAAAGGTGCATATCGAAACATGAAGGGGAAATTACGAAAAAAGATTGCAAACAAGAAACATTAGTTGCTTTCCAATCGACCACCGCAAGTACTTGTAAGTGTGAAAAATGTGTATTGGCTAAAGTGTCGATTGGAAAACACAAAAAATGTCAAAAGCGAAACATAACCTACAAATGTGTATAGTTTGTTTGTGATAATTTTTTAATAAAAAATATCTATACCGAAATCACCTAGCGGACAAATTTATCGTAACTGTTTACAACTACTCATAATAAAAAGGTAGAACAGTTGTGAGTAGTTAATTTAGCAGAGACAAGAACCTTAAGTGCTTAAAGTACGTGCGGTGGTCGATTGGAAAGCAACTATTATACCTCCAGCTTCAGCACCTCTAAATGAAACCGGGGTGCTCCATGAATCGCTTTGATGATGATGGGAGTGACGAAGTAAGTATATATGTTTTTAAATAAAATATACGTTAATCGTAATTGTTTAAATAACTTAGGAAATTATGAGGCCTAATGAGGTTTCACACAATCCTCCCGTGTCAAGGACCAACAGAAACCGTAGACTAAGATCCCTTGAAAACAAACTAAAAGAAAAACAGTTACAAGGAATTGATGAACAAATTAACTTAACAAAAATTAAGCAGCAAGCTTGCAGAGCAGTGTAAACCGTTATGTAGATTTGGGTTCACCAGTGAGCAATAGTAGCGAAAATGATAGTGAATAGAATATTATTTTTTTATTAATACTATTATTATTGAAATAAAAACTGAATTTTTTGATTTTAAAAAGATTGGGTTATCTGTCTCCTCACATCTCGATTGAAATTACATTCCAATGGATTAGGTGTAATTGTCGGAATATTTTGGAACGGCAAGTACTCCTCGTCATCATCCAAAATTTCATCGCCCAGATCTATAATTGCAATGTTATGTAGAACTGTTTGTGGTAACAATTACTACCAATAAGTTATCCAAGTTAATTTGTGATGCTCCAAAATAAGTTTTGGTTACTAAAAACAGTAATTAAATTTGTATAATTGACGTACATTTGGCTAAAACTGAAAATCTTCGTTGCCGCATCCCGAACGTCTTTTCGATGCAGGCACGAGTAGAGCACAATGCTTTATTGTAAGCCAACTGCTGCCTTGTTTGGGGTGTTCTGTAAAGCGTAATCAAATATTCGGTGCAGCTAAATCCACCGTCTCCAATTAACGTCCTATTCCCAAATTCTCCTGCCTCGAAACGACGTTTTAATTTAGAAAACTTAAAACCCGCTTGGTCATGCGCTGATCCATGCCATCTGAAATTTGTTTAATATTTAAGCTTAACATTAAAAACGGTTTTATTAATTAGTAAATATAAACCTACTTAGCAACTAAGTTAATAAATTTACAATTGGCGTTGCCTGAACATTAACAGAAAAATATCCCTTCCAGTTTCTATATATTTCTGCTAATACTCCTCCTGGTGATTTTATGGAAATGCGGCACCCATTTATAAACCATATGCACCTTGGAATTTTGTTTTTATAAAATGATGACTTTAAACGTTCTTCTGGAGTTGCTAGCATTTTTATAAACTGCCTGGACAATCTCGCGAACACAGCATAAAACCGCAAATCAATCATAATTTTTTTCTGTACCGCTAACGATAATCAACTTTAGTCAACTGCTTTGCTACCAATTTTGCCAAGTGACCCAAATTGTTTTGGAGAAACGAAAACGCCTTTTGAACTCTACATCCGTGTAGTAGTTATCGTTATACGACGAGGGCGAAGAAATTAATAAATGGTCCATACCGAGTGATACAGCTGTAGAACCAAAACTATTTTATTTATCTTAAATATAATTTATTATTACAGAAAAGTAACAGTAATAACACACAAACAAAATATTATTTGACCAAAACACTATCTTAAATAAAAACCGAACAACAACAATCTACCTTCGAAATTCGGCATAAAATGTCAAATGTAACAACTTCATTTTGTTATTTTAGATCCTTAACAAATACTAAAAGAGTGACTTTAGTCGCAGACGCGTCTTTAGAATCGTCGGTCGATTTCGCCCTAAGTAATCATAAGGCTGTATGGTTGTAAAAATCTGACCTTTGCCTAGAATTTGGTTTGTTTATGTGAATATTTGGTTTGCCACTGGTGAGTTCCAAATATTCACTGAGAATTAAACTAACTGTTGTTTATGCGTTATAATTCAATTCTAATTTTATTACCGCAATAAATCGGGTTTTATACATAAAATAATGCTTACGCATGAAATTGACAATAATTATATACAACAAAAGTACAATATAAAAAAGAAAGAAACATTAAACCTGTTGAATTTGCTACAATATACAATATTCCACCCGTGTCGAGACTGTGTCATCGACCGCTTTGAACATTGTATTATTGCGCATGTTGACATTGATTCAACATATTCCCGGGCCTTACTGATGTCACCCATCTGTTAAACCATGCTTTCGTTGGCTCTCTCTAGAGGAGATGGCGGCCGGTGGTTTGCAATGCACACGGTTAAAAATAAAAGGATGAAATCCATTCTTTTCCTATCCTTCTGCGGAATAACTATACGTCCATCCTTTTTTAAGAATTAAAATTATACTTCCCAAATGTATAAGATTTATACTTTCAAAATTAAAATAATTTTGTCCTAATTTTAACAAATTTAATTTTTGTCCAAAAGAATAAAATTCATCTATCGGATAATGATAATTTTTTTCTTTTGCCGAGTGTCAAAAGCACTCAAATGTAAAATAGAATTTGCTCTTTGAAAATGACTAAATTTGCTCTGCTTGGCGTATTAAAAATAAGTCACAAAGAATAATATTTATGTCATTAAAAGATTAAAATAAATTCTAGTCATTACCATATTTTAGACAATTCAGGGAAAATTTTTATTCTTTTTATAAACCAAATTCAACGTTTTTTTAAGTGAAATTTGAGTAAAAACAAAGTAGAAATTTTGATAATAAAACATACTTTTTTATTAAAAATATTGGCAATGTATATATACAAAAGTTTATGAAAATTACAATGGTTATATCCTATCCGCATGTAATAATCTTCGGATTCATGAAATTCCTAGCATTTTCCTAAATGTGGTGTGAACTATCAAGCTGATTACATTCCATGTTACTAACTCGTGGTTTAGTTCCATCTCACTAGTTTCTGGCCTAAATATTTTAAATGTTTATTAGAAAAAACTATCAAGTACATATTTGTATTATTTATTTACCCTTACATTTTCAAATAATAGACAATTTCTATCCGTGTTCTGGTAGCGTAACTGAGTGCGGGTTCGCTATAAATGTATCTGTACGTGTTTCTGTTGAGAGAAAACAAAATAAGTGTTGCTTATTATAGTCATTATTATAATTATAAAATCACATTAATTGTGTGGGAACAAAAACTTACCTCTTAATACACAGCAGAACCATTTCAAATGATCGATACCTGACAACTAAATTTTTAAGTCGAAATTACTGAAACTAAATCAAAATATTTTTTCCAAAAAGAGTGCTACCCCTTTCTTCCCCACAAAAGTAATATAAAAGAAAAAGACATACAATTTTCAATTTTGAATGATTCCTGTATTGAAAAACATACAAATTTATCTTTTTCAAGCTAAATAATTTGTTCAGATTTTTATGCAAAATTGAATAAAAATGACAAAAATATTTGTATACTAAAAAGAACAAAATATGATTTTCTCTTCAATTTTTAGTTAATGAAGTATGAATATCAGTTATTATCAGGCGTTTTATCAAAATATTGAAGCTAATTCCATTGTTATACCTTGCCCATGTCATTATCCTTCATTTGGGGTAGGACTAAAATAATATTGAAAGCCTCCTTCAGGTTTAAAGCCTATGATAATTTTTGTTGCGTCGATTGAAATTTGTAGTTTATTTTAAAGATACCGTAATGCCATCGTAACAATGATTATGTAATAAGCACGAAGCGTTCTTAAATTACCTATTGTCAAATATATTATTGTTGAGTAACACTCGTAGTACATCTTTAATTTTGAGTTGGGATGATAATTTAAAATTTCTTAATGTTTTATATGCGGAGAAAAATGTTGTATCGTCAAAACGGCTCTATCTGCAAAATCATATCACAATGGTATTACTTTGAGAACCTGTTGTATGTTGTAGTTTACGATATTATGTTCTCACCTCCATATTTTATTTTCCTAGCTGTTTTATTACCTTGATTTTCTCGAAAATTATTTACTTTCCTAAGTTGAGCTTCAAATGGGATAGTTTAAAACTACAGAATTTCAGCATATGTATTATACAGTATCAATCATATTTATCTGTATTTACCTATCCGTGTGTTCTACTCGAGGCGTCTAATTTCGAAAATCGTTCGTTACATTTTTTGAGATTATCGTATTATTCTCTGGGAAGTTTATGGATAAAAAATATTAATAAAAAATATGTTTGTTGGCACACAGAGGCTGCCATTTGAACTATAAGTTTTTAAGTTAGGTCATCTGATAGCATTAACTAATTTAAGGGCGCACAGTGAAAGATTCATTTGTAGTTGAGGTATACAATAATGACAAATTATTAAAATTAATCTTTCACTGTATATCGTTAAATTCGTTTGAAAGAGAGAAAGCATTATAGACTTAAATAGAATAAAGCACAGTATACCTTGTTTCAAAATCAGATGCGACACAACATTTCAATTAACGAATCCTTATTCCAACAACAAATGATTGGCTTAATAACCTTAATTTGGCATCAACAGTGAAGTTCCCATAAATTGATCAACTTTTATGATTCTCTCGATATTGACAGCAAATTAGTGGGATGTTCTTAGTATATAAATTTTGTATTAAAATTGCACATCATGCTTTGGTTATACCAAAAATGGAAGAAAGATTCATATATATTTCATTTATACTTTTAAGATTAAATTATTTTGTTGAGTTTTATTCAATTTGGAATAAAATGAACCATTTAGTTAACAGCCATTAATTTTGCAAATATTTAAAATATTTTAGGTTAAATACAGATAAATTTCATCATTTAAAGGAGACATTTTTATTTGTGCAAAGAATAGCACGAAAGAATAAAATTTATTTTTAAAAAAGGATAACCAATAAACAAAATAAGAATTAAAATCATTAAATAAGCGAGAATAATATTTACGTTAACGAAAAGAACGTATTTTATGTTCCAAATTAAATAAAATTTATTCAAAATAATTTCATACTTGGGCTAAAACTAATTTTTATCCTTTCATTTTTAACCGTGCATCTTCCTCTTAATTTTTTTGCTACCCAGATGACTCCTATTACTACAGCACTCCCAAATAGAATGTGAATCATTGCGTAATGGTGGATATGATGAGCACTCTGACGATGAAAGGTAATCTGTTCATCATTTTTCAATGATTCTAGCTGATCATCCAATCCGGTTGTTTCTGGTGTGGTTAGTAAATTCAACTGATCCACCTCGTTTGCCTTATTTTTGACCACAGCACTGAATTCCCGTAGGTTGTTGGCCCTATGCATTAAATGAGTCGCCTGCTGTACGTCAGAGTCTCTGAGCACGCAGCCGGATTCGATTTCCACTATACCGGAACCTACGATAGTGTAAGATTGGATTCTAGACCCACATATGACATCGATTGTGATTTCGTTGGGTATCACATATATCTACTGATTGGCAGCGTGAAGTTTGATCCAATGATTGCTAGCTTTGGTTGACCTAGTGCCGCATACGGTGTCCAACTCGTTCTTTCGTTGTAATATTGCTACCTCACATGACTATATAGTCAGTGCAGCATTGCTATATAGTCAGTACAGCTAATGATTTATGCCTGAGTGCTTCCATGGGTGATGTTGGGAATTGGGACTACAGCTATTAGTGTATAGTCCCACACGAACGACAGTGGTAAAGTGATTTCAATTATTACATTTTCTTGAGTTACTCGGCTGCGGATTTGCATGCTTTCATACACATGGTGGATGTCGTGTCCTGGTAGAGTAATAGTTACCGGCACGTGTTGTCGAATGAATTGCCACTCTTCTTCCAACTGACTCGGGGTGAGTATGGAAGGATGCAGGACTATATTCGTTTAACTGCAACATTTCCTGCCGCAAACGATGTTGATTTTTAATTAAGTTATTTATAGATGCCGTGGTGAGGTTTGTGTTATGTTTTACCAAATTGATGGTGTTATCCACAATAGTTGTTTGATTTTTGATGAGAGTCAAGAGATAATTTTCGTCACTGTTAATTTGTTCAAAATAAGATTCATACTTGTCAGCTTCTCGCCGGGTGAGTACTCCAAATAGGTCCCCTAGTACAAGACCCACTGAGTCACCGAGCCCTCACTTCATCCGTTTACGATCCTTATTACTTTCAAATAACAGCTCGTTGTCTGCTATCAAATAATTATATTGAAATAAGAGTTGCTGAAGTATGGCGTCGCATTTTAAACCGGACAGCTCCCTACAAACTGATTGTAACTCAGTGTGGGCTCTTTTAAAGTTTTCAATTTTTAAAGTTTTCACTAAGAAAAAAAAATTATTTTTATTGTTGATATACAGTGATAAATATTCGTATAAGAACAACAGTTGATTTTTTATTAAATTGTTTATTTCGTAAACAGTAAAGAGTTACACTAAATTTAATTAGTATTTCAACAATGCAAAAAATTAAGATACTTCTAATAATTAATTCAGTTGAAAAAAATACTCTAAATTGCTTAAATATTCGTATAAGAACACTTCAAATTTTTCAAAAAAGCTACATAATTATAAAGAAAATTTTGAATTAATTTTAAAATTTCTGCCTCAATTTCGTCCCAACAGCCTTTAATGCACTGCGTTAAGTCAATGACCGTTTTAAATTGCCGACCATTTGCTTAAACCTTCGCTGTAAGTATGCCTCATAAATTATCCATCGATTACGATCGGGATTACATGTAGGCCAATCAAAAACATTTATTTGTTTTTGACAAAACCACTCCATTGATTGCTTTTATGCATGGATGAAAGCATTGTTTTGTTAAAAATCAAATCATTGTCGTTGTAGTCCTCAAGAATTGTTATCAAATCGTCTTCTAACAAATCATTGTAAACGTCTGAATTCATTCGGGGGGTAATAAAGCAAATTGGTAGCTTCCCGCCATAGTGAAAAGCTCCACACACCATTACTGTACCTCCACCAAAATTTCTTTTAGACTGTAATATATTTTCATCACGGATATCGTGCCAGTAGCAAGACTACTGGCCTGGGCCGTCTTGGTTGAAATTTTACTCATCCGAGAAAATCACTTTTTACCATTTATCTTTCCAATGCATGTGTCGCTTGGCCAACAGTAGCCGCGTTTCAATAGGTTTATAGGAAAAATTAGTCTTACTTTACAATTTCGACCATTTAATATTTTTTGGTGTTCGAGTGTTATGAACAATATTTTGTTTTGTAACAGGTAACCCCAATTTTGGTTTAATTTGATTGGCGGGTGACTTGTTATGGTTGCTTAATTTTGTGATTTGAAATTTGGGTAACTTACTATTTCCTTTTGTTTTCTTTTTTAGACCACAACTTCGAGCTTTTTTAAGGAAGTCGTGGACCACAGTTGATGATCGACCAATTCTAGTACCAGATTGATGCATAGTAAATCCTTGTTCTTTAAAAATTCTGATGGAGATTTTTTCTTCATCATTTAAGAACTTTCCCTTTGGCGTCACTATAATAAAATACTATTACTGAATAAGATCGAACATCAAATATTTAAAACAAATATATATTTATTAAGTGCGTAAAAACACGTTTTTGTCAGCTGTCCTTATACGAATGTTTAACTAAATTACTCTAAATTTTATTAAATGATTTTTCTTTCTTCCAACAAAGTACCGTCAGTTGATCTCTGTTCATACGAACATAATATTCGGACACAAGGTGACAATACAGTATACTTTTGGTTTTAATAGTGGACATAATTATTGTCCTAATCATAAATTTTTGAAAGAGTTTAATTGTTCTTATACGAATATTTATTACTGTATTATAAATACTCAAATAATGAGTCTGAACTGGTTTGTATCTTTAATAAATTTGAATTCCCAAATTTCGTGCAATTAATTTAATTTAGTATATATTCCAATGGAAATATACAACGTCAGTCGTCACGACCTGATGAGAAGACTGATTTTTTCAAATCAATAATTTCATCCGTTCGAAACTGATTGTTGTGATTCTAACAAATTTTCCATCTATGACTCAAAAATTAAAAAACTTTTATGTTTTATTTTCGATCGTTCAGAATCGAAATTTTAAATATTTTTAAACTAATAAATTGTCTATTTTCTAAGTTATTTCAATACCAATCTTGATAATCGTGTATTAATACCTCGATTTTATGTTCCTTAACACCATGATGCAAAAAAATTTCGCAGTTTGGAAGTAAAATATAAAGAAAATTGATTTCTATGTTTCTGAAAAAACCATCCGTACTAATACCTCAATTATACATTTAACTTCATCCCTAAGAACGCATTAAAACAATTTCGTGATATTTAAAGAGGTAAGTTTTACTCAATGTTGAATAGCCATTGTTGGCCCATCCTCCATTTGTTAATGCAAATTTTGAATAATGTTGAATGGTATTAGACATTCCCGGAGATGGCAATTCAGGTTTGGTTAAATCTTGATGTTAATAATGACATCACTGAAAGGTGGAGGAAGGAACACTAATAAAATATATAAGTTTAAGACAACCCTTTTCCCTCGATATTTGAAGAGGTAAATTTTACTCGACGTTGAATGGCTATTATCGCTCATTCCCAGAGATTAATTCATTTTCCTTGATATTTACACAAGAAAATTTGTTCAATGTTGAGTAGCCATTATTGGCCATTCTCAGAGCTGACGATTCATGTTTGGTTGATGCAAGGTATAGAACATTTCATTACTTTTCTGGAACACTAAAAAAAGTTGCTAGGTATTTTAGAAAGATTTTCAACCACAAGCCATTTTCCTTGATATTTGAAGTGGTAAATTCTTGTCAATTAACTATGCCTGAGTAACCATCTCTAGGAATGGCCATGATCGGCCATTCTTAGAGATGGTTATTCATGTATGGTTAAAGCAGAGTATATATCGTTACATTATATGTTTTATACAGTTGATAGGTAACTCGGGCAAAGTTTAGTTTCAAGCCATTTTCCCTAGGTATTTAAAAAGGTAAATTTTACTCTACGTTGAATGGCCTATACTGGCCACACTCAGAGATGGTGATTCAGGTTTGGTGGATGCATGGTATAGATCATTTTACATTACCTTTTAAGAACACCACACAAATTCATAGGTATCTCGAACAGATTTTTACCTACAAGAAATTTTTCTTGAAATTTGAAGAATTTACATTTATTTAATGTTGAATTTCTGTTCAAATTTGTACGTATTATTTTTATACATAACTTAGAAATTTAATTTTTCATAATTTTATAGTGTAGTTAATTTTTTGACACAATTTTGAATATAAATTGCGAAATTATCCCTCTAAATTCCTGTTAGATACGTTGATAAAGATGTGGAATTATTCACACCCGTCTTTTTGGGATATGAAAATCTTTTTTAACCAAAAATCGTCCTTTCCTCTTAAATATTGGAAAAATGGAGGGGTCCAGTTTTGTTGAAAATTTAATTTAGAATTCTTGCAAATATTTTGGAAAGTATTTATATGAAAAATGGCTATCAACTAAACCATTCTAAATTCAATTTGCAAGAAAATAGGTTCTAATCAGTTTTTTAAGTTTAGGCGGACATAACGATTTTTGTCAAAAAGTACGCAAATTCGGCTTTCTACAGCACAAACGGATCGATTAATTAGATTAACATTTTAGGATAAAATTTCACACGTAAGCCTGGAGTTAGGATTTCCTGATCTGTCCAGAATCTTCTTTTATTAGGTACTCGTAGAATCAGGAGTTTGAGCAAAAAGCAAAACAAAATAATATGGGCACAATTAAAAAACCTGTGCTGAAATGGGTAAAAAATTTTCAAGGATTGCAAAGGAAATATTAATCTTTATTATTTTGAGTCACTATAAGCGCCGAAGGTGACACTTTTCATTAAAGAGGCTAATGTGTATAAGAGTCAGTTGATTGCGGCTCTTCAGAAAAGCATCTAGAGTTTAATGCGCAGCTGTATTGGTTCCAGAATATAAAAAATGCCATATATGATAATCGATACTACTCAACTACGATTATGTTCGTGCTGTCCATGTGCTGAATAACCTACAGTATTTAACACATGCTGCAATTAATTTCTTTTTTAACTTAAGATTAAATTATCTTTTAAAATTGTATAACGAAAGTTAAAATACTCGTAGAAAGCTTTTTGTTCTTTTTTTTATTATATTAGTATCTTTACAATTTGTTCTGGGGCCGAGGCTCTCCCAACTCTTTCGCGGTTCCCTTTCCCGCCCTTATAACTTTAACGCCGTTGTCAGCCAATTCAAGAACGTATGGCTATAGATCCAATTTTCGTAGAACGGCCTGCACATTACATAGCTCGATGCCAGCCTATAGTATAGTGGCATGGAAGATGGGTCAGCCCATAAGTTCTGCACTCCGACAGAAATGTCAAAAATTAATTCCGTAGTATTAATTGAAACTATTCAAAATCTTTCAAATCCAGATTCAACTATATGTGATCTAATTATTTAAAAAAATTATTATTCTGACAAATCATTTATGTTTTGCACACAAATAGGAAGACGCACATGTTTGAAATACCGCGTGGATAAATGGCCATATACCAATCACCACAATCATTACACGCGCGTAAATTAAAATTTAAAAAAAAAAATTATTTCAACCGCAAATCATCTGGTTTTTCGAGATATGATCATCATCAGATTTTTATTGATCCGTACACTAAAAATAATTTTCATTGACATATTTGAATGCTATTTATACAAGTATAGGCGTTTTAATAGTTCATAACATTTAAAAAAATATTCATGATTTGACGTAACTCTACGGCCTGAAATAGGATTTTAAGTACCTGAGAGGAAAAACTCATCTTTATGTTTTCCATGAGTTTTTTTTTATTTTATTGAGTGCGGGGAAAATTTATGAAAATCACAAATTTTATAATAATGTTATCCGATGTTAAATTCTTTATACAAATTTATCGTGCCAAATTTTTTATAATAAGATATGTGTGCGAGATAATTAAGATACCAAAAATTGTTCTAAATATTTTTTTGTTTCTGGGTCCAGATGGGGGAGACGGATATGAGTGTGATGCTAAATTCGACACACAGACATTATTTATAAATTTGGGTCAATATTAATGGATTTGTACTTTGAGTACGTGAATAGCATTTTCCTCCCACAGCAAACAAAGACCAGCAACCTTATACAAGTAACAAAGAAAATTGTATACCTTTCATCGAATTTTTTATTCTAAAATAGAAAATCACCTGTATAAAATCAAAATAAAAACAAATTTGTCATCAAATTTTCTTTATTTTTTGGAAGAGAGGTATACACTTGTTTCGTAGGTAGGTAGCACAGACACACGCAAAGTTAATCATCCTTCCTTCGTTTTTTACTTTGTTAAACTTAAGATGAACACAACAAAAAAAAAATCGTAAGATGCGATAGAAATGAACAGTAACGATTTTTTATATATATATTTTGTTATTGTTGTTGTTTAATCCAATTCCAGCAAATTGATGATACTGGTGTATTCAACTGTAAAATCAACAAAATATATAAGGGAGATATTCTAAGGCTTTTCGAAAAGATTATGGGTATTACTTTGCCTTTATTTCAGGATTCTTTTATAGGTATATATTGGAACCATTTTGTATTTTACAATGACATCGTTTATGGTTTATAAATTTACACAACAATAGACATTCGTCTAGATATCTTTGAATATATATCGGTTCAGGTACAATACGCAGAGAATTGTTTTTCATCAACATTAAAATGTTTCGCTATGTAGCCACATCTACCAATTATTGGTATGGACTAAGTTTTAAGAAGTGTTACGTTTTATTAACTTTTACGGTTTGCAAGGAGAAATTTACTAAAGTCTGCATCCATTAATTCAGCAAATTGACAAAACCGTAGTAATCAAACTTACTTTGACTGAAGCACCATTTAGTAAGCAATGTCGATGTCTAAATTTTAGGATGTTTTCCAAACAGAGATTAAAACTATAAAATAAGATTAACCTCGGAAAAATTGGCTTATAAAATTTGCACTACTTGATTTCTTTTATATATTTATTGGTCGATGATCACATTTAGTCAAGACACATTTTTGGGGAGATTCCTGTGTAGACATACTTATTCAAATAAGTCTCCTCGCGAGGTGACTTATTTGAATAAGTCGACGTCCACAAACAAGTCGGTAATTGGAAAAAGGCCTTATTGGCTTATTTGACTCCATCTTGAATAAGCCGGCCAAGTCGTTCCAATTCATTGTATTGACTTATTTGTGACGTAAGAACAAAAAACAATACACAATTTTTATTATTTTGGAAAAGAAACCTTGACATGTTGGTCGTTGTCACTAGATTTGAAAACAAAACGGTATGGACTACCTTTAGCCAAGACACATTTTTGGAGAAATTTCTGTGTAGACGGTGTTTGGAATACAGCCCTAGTGCTCAGTTCAAAGTGAAATAAAATCTTAACGCGGTCTTCAAAAATCTATTTTGTTTTCGCGTGAAAATGAAATGAAATTTTATTTGGAGAATATTTATTTTTAACGTATAAAGCCTAGTACTCAGTTCGATTTCACGTGAAATTTCCATACGACTTTACGTAAGTGAAATTAGAAATGAAAATTTTCACTTCTGTTTTCATTTTGTAGTACTCGGTTCACCACCGAAAAATCGAAGAGTGTTCAATACATCAAAGATGGTGCGCATAAACTCTCCAAATTATTTTAATGTGAAAATAATGTCTCGCGGCACATTATTGTCACGCGAAATTTTGACATTTCTTTGTGTTTGGCAATAAACAAATTTTTTAATACCACAAATCCAAAAAGTTTAATTAAAGTTAATTTAATTTAATTTATTTACGTAAAATAAATAAATCTATTTATGTATGTTTACAGATTCATACGTTTAAATTAAAAATTCTCCAAATAAAATTTCATTTATATTTCACACGAAAATAAATAGATTTTTGGAGACCGTGGTAAAATTTCATTTCATTTTGAACTGAGTACTAATCTTAAATTTGTAAATATGCATGCATAGCTGAATTTGTTTAAATTAAATGATTTTATTTGACACTTATTCTAGATTTATGGAATTTAAATTTTTTCGATTCTCAAACACAAGTTAATGTAAAAATTTCTTGGAGAGTTTATGCGCACCATTTTTGATGTATTGAAAACAATTGGTTTTTTGATGAACTGGATTTTGCCTATTGGGGAAACTGGTCCACTTGGGCCTATTTATTTTAGGAGCTATCGAAATCTGAGTTGAAATCTCTATAGAAAGGCGTGTTAAAGGCCGTTTACATTTTTGTAAAGAACTGTTTGCGGTACTATCGGTCTTAATCTCTGGGAAGGCCGTTTACATTTTTTGCTCAAACTCAATATTGAAACAAACAAAAATATGTAAATAATTTGCCATCCTGGAAGTTCAAATTACCCTGTTTGAATCAGCAATTTAACAATCTATTTCAGGTACTAAACGAACTTCAGTTTAAATCTCCGGAAAGGCTGTTTACAATTTTTTCTCAAACTCAAAACGTAACTAGCTTGCTATCCTGATTAGGAAGGTCTATTTAAGTTGACTGGAAACTGATTTAGCCACCTATTCCAGGTGATGTCGCAACCGACTGCAATTCGCAGAAGATATCGTGATTTGAGAATTTCGAAAAATGTATTTCCTGTGCCAATCGACGAATTAATTTTTGAGGCTGAATTTATTACCTATGTTTATCAGCCAAAGTTAAAGTTGGCTATAAACGAAGTTTGGGATCCAGAATTTAGCATAAATTTTATATTGTTAACCATTTCTTTCTTCCACTCTTAAGTGTAGGGTGGTTGGTAAGACAGTGGCAGGAATGCATAGATGTACAATGTGGACTGTAATTTTGAGTCTCATGAAATTAAGTAACCTATTATAAGTAAAACAAAAGAACTCCTAGAACGCTATTATTATCCCAAATTTCATTGGATGCACAGTTGGCATTGTCAACTAGGCCAGCGAGAAGCAACAATGGCAAACTTACCATCAATATATTTAAAGACTAGCGAAAAATACAAAATAAAGAGAACAATTAAACCGAATTTGAATGATAGCGTGGTAAAGCAGTTTCTAAAGATGCAGTTTCCTTCCCAATGCTCGAGAGAAACTAAACACCAAAACATTCGACGATAAAGTATTTTTTAAGAATTTTTGCGAGTTGCCGATTGTGTGTCTCGCTCTATTGATCCATGGAATGGAATTGAAAGATTTTTAAAACAGCAGGATAAATAATTGGGATTTGATGCATAATTTTAAATTGGTTTTACGATGAAATGATGATGATTTAACAACGATGCTTCAGATTTCTAGTTTATCCATCGGACTATGATACCCGAAGGATATGAGGCCACAAAATTATTTACCTAAGCTCCTTCGCAGGCATGTTATTTATATTCGTACCACTAGTAGTCAGCGACTCTAAAAAGGTGAGAAACCTCCTGGAAACAAACTTTCAGTTTCTTGTTTCAACACTTTCGCTACCTCATGTGCAAAAGAAGCATGAAAAGTGCCAACACGTTATTAAACTGTCAAAACTAATTCAGAAAAAACAGCATCATGCCTCAGCCATATTTATTTGTGTAATGCAAAATGGCGCATATGCTTATTTTTGATGAATCAATTGAATCAAAATTTTTATCTCGATTTTTGCAGATTTACCATTTTACATCGCAAAACTAAATGCCTGTGTCCCCTCTACAGCCCAGACTTCATACAAAAGTTTTTCAGAAATTGGGAAATCCCGGTGATTTTTGGGAAATGAAGCTTTCATATTAGCTTTTTTGTTTTATACAAAATACATAAATTTTGAAAAGTGTTTTATTTACAAGAAAAATGGTTTTAACCTTACAGATGCTAAATTAATTTTGCAATAATACTGTTCAAAACAGATTTCCAAAATTTAACCGGAAATGACGATTTTTGACAAAAATTTGGCCTCTGTACAGCCGATACGGATTGATTGAAACTTCATACTTAACCTTTTTTCCTACGAGCTGTTTCGATTTTTGCAAATATTTTGAAAATTATCTCAATTATGAGGGAATCGACAGAACTAAACGATTCTAAATAAATATTGCAAAAATATCGATTCAGATCAATTTTCAAAAATTTAATTTGATAGGTCGATTTTTGACAAAATATCTGTGGCATTTCGACTCAGCTCAGGCGGAATTACTGAGCGGAGTGAATTTTCATACATAAATTTTTTCCATCCCAATGATTTATGGCCGAAATCGGTTCACCAAGTAGCGGCTTCCATATAGGAGCTTTTTCGATTATTGTAAATATTTTGAAAAGTATAGCAGTAGCTATTTACGATAAAAACGACTATGAAGTAAAAAATTCTCAAATCTAAATCGAATTTGTAACAAAAAAAGACGATTTTTGGCAAAAAAAAAACTGTTCTTCAAACAAAAACTTGGCCCTGTACAGCCGAGATGGGTTGCTTCATCGAAATGAAAGCATTTTCCATAAATTATGCGACTCCAGTGATATTTAGCCAAAATCGGTACACCGGAAGTGGCACCTTCCATACAAGCTTTTCCATTCTATGCAAATATTTTGGAAAGTATGTCAATTATGAGCAAATCGACTAGGCATTAAAAGATTCTTAATTAAATTTGCAACAATATCGGTTCAAAACAATTTGCTAACATTTTAAGCGGAAGCTACGGCAGATATTTGACTAAACGTCGAGTTTATTCTTTTTTTTTACGAAAAAATGGTTTAAAGTTTAAACATAAAGATTGTAAACTAATTTTGTAACAAAATTAGTTTAGATGTTATTTTAAATATTACCGAAAATGATGAGTTTTGAAAAAAGTAACTTTATTTTACCAAAAATTCGAGAATGTTTTACTATTAGTTTTTCATAAAATGGGAGAGCTATGCGAAATGTGGCGAACATCTATGTACCAGAATGCGATGATTATTTGCGATGATAATGACATTTACCTTATTGGTTTTGTGACATTTAGGCGGGAATAATGATTTTTAATTATGCAAAAGAATTTTAGAGAGATCTATGTACATTTTTCTTAAAAGCAAGTCGGATGTTGAGCGCAAAAAATGTATCTTTCCAATTTTGTAATATATAGAGTTTATCTAGATCGCTGCATATCGCTGATAACTATGTTAGTTTTCATCACTTGAAACAGCTATGTGTTTTTGTTTCAAGTGATGCAAACTAACATAGTTTGAGTTATCTTCGCTTTACAAATGCCATAACCATATGGTCCGTTGCATACTTGAGCTATGTTTTTTAGTAAGTTATGGTTTGAGGTCACACCTTCCCGTTTTATTTAGTAAAGCAGAAACAAGTGAAACTGAACTTGTGAAGTTTGGCTTATACCACTCGTACGCACTGATTTATGTAAATGGTTTGTTTAAAAATAAATAATATTTAAATATATTGCTGAACAGATGTTGTTGGTCCTGAGATTCATCAACAATGTTTCTCTTATTTGTACTTTAGAAACCAAATCGGGAAGCTGCGTAATGAAAACATAGTCGCATCAATAAAAAACATAGTTCAAGTGTGCAACTGCTGACATGTAATGAAGTTTTCCCTGAGGTGTGCAACCGTTTAAATTCTATCGTACTGGTTGATACAAGAAGTTTTACTAAATATATTAACTCAATTGCCAAAAACTGCCCCTTAAAAGTGCCCCACTCAAATAATATTTCTCTGTATAGTACTGCCCCTCAAATAGTTACCCATGCATTTATTACAACAGCTCACAATCACAAAAATCGATCATTCTGCATCTAATTACCTTTCCATGCAACGAATAGGTATCCCTGAATTTATTACAACAGCCCACAACCACAAAAATCTGTTGTAATAAATTCATGGGGATAGGAAGGATGCATAGGAAGGAAGCTCGATACGTTTTGGTCGATTTTTTGTGGGTGTGGCCTGTAATAAATTCATGGGAGAAACTTTATTTTAAAGAGCTGTACTTTCTACGGGCCGTTTTTGGCAATTGAATGTAATATATTTAGAAAAACTTCTTGTATCAACCAGTACGATACAATGATTTTAAATGGTTGCTCCCATTTAGGGCACTTTTCTAAGGGTTTAATTATGTCGTTTTATTGTAATTAATTTGTAAAAAAAATTGCAGTACCACCGCCAGTACGATACAATAAATATTAACAAAAATACGAAAAATGTGGTGTAGCTTTATCTAACGCCAGTCCCCACACGAATTGCAAGATAACGAGACCTGTAAAAAAATTTCTAACTATGTAACAAATTTGTAATTAATTTGCAAAAAAATCTAGTACCATTTTCATTGGATTGTACTGATCAAAATGAAACTTCTTACTTAAGCTTTTCTCATAAATTTAGAGATCCCAATGATTTTAATTGAAATCGGTCCACCGGAAGTGACAGCCTCCGTAGGAGTTTTTCATTTTCTGCAAATATTTTTAAAAGTATATTTTCACGAAAAAAACTATTACAAACTAAAAAATTCTAAAGTAAATTTGTAACAAAACCGGACCGGATCTTTCCAAAATTTAACGTTAAATGACGATTATTAACAAAAGTTCGGCCCTGTACAGCCCAGACGGATAAATCGATAAGGATGAAACTTCATAATTAAGTGTTTTCTACAAATTTAGAGATCCTAATGATTTTCGGCCGAAATTGGTCCACTGGAAGTGATAGCTTCCATAAGAGCTTTTCGTTTCGCAAAGAAGTCAAAAAGGTAATTTTTAAAAAATATTTGTGTCTATATAGCCGAGACGAATTAAGAATTAACTGATCGGAGTGAAGCTTTAGACTTAACTTTTTTCGTAAATTGGGATTTTCCACTGGTTTTTGGCTGAAATCGGTCCACCGACAGGGGCAGTTTCCGTAAAAGCTGTTTCGTTTTTTGTAAATATTTTAAAAAGTGTAAACGGCTATAAACTAAAAACCTTTAAATTAAATTTGCAACAATACCTGCCCAGATCAGTTTTCCATAGTTTAAGCGGACATGACGTTTTTATGGAAAAACTGTTTTAAACAAAAATTCAGCCCTGTACTGCCCAGATGCCTTAAATGATCGGGATGAAACCTCATATTTTAGCTTTTTTCACAAATTGTTAGATCCCAGTGAATTATAGTCGACATCATTAAACCAGAAGTGACCACTAAAAAAGTAACAAGGTCAACTCTCGCTGAAAATTTAATCTTCAATGCACAAAAAACGAGAAAGCTCGAATGTAAGCTTTCTCGTTTTTTGTGCATTGAAGATTAAATTTTCAGCGAGAGTTGACCTTGTTACTTTTCTCAAATTTAAGCAGGAACACACGAGCGACACATAAAGTTATTTGTGCAAACGTACCGAAAAGTATCTACTCTAAAATTTTGTTTCGCTGTGAAAAGGTATGAGGCGAAGAAACAAGAGGCAGTTGCACCACTGTGTGAACCAGCACAATGCAATTTATATCTGCTCGAGTTAAATAAAAAGGTGGCGGGGGAGGGTCTATCGAAATCACTTTTGCCTAGTATTGAACTAAATACTCTTATATTCCAAGTTCGACCTTTTACCACTAAACTAAGTTACATTACTGAGATTAATGAGATAAGTTTGAATATAAAAAACCAAATTGAGAATAAATCTTAGTAGTGTGACCACAAAATTTTAAAGATTTATAGGCGGGATTTACAATGTAAATATTTTAATTTTCATTTTTGAATAAAATCTACGTTATTCATTTTATTTGGAAAAGCTTCCTGCTCAGAGGCTAATTTTTTGAGGTTCATCCAAAACGTCAGAAAAAAATAAATAAAATGTTTGAAAGCCACTTTTTCAACACTTTTGTAAAATTTTATAGGATAATGGGCAGGGATTTACATTTGTAAATATTTTTTTTATGTGTTTTAATTCGGAAGTATAATTTTTTTTCGCTAGTTTCAATTCATGGTACAAAGTACATTGACATCATTTCCTTTCATTGACTTATTACAAGACGGCAAAATATTAAGATTTTCACAAATAAAAAAAATTTTGGTATTCCAAATAGTTCATAAAATTTTTTTTATTATAATATTTACATAAAAGTTGAAATTTGGATCGTTTTTCTATTAGTGGGTGGCACAAATGCTCGCGTAGAGCTTGTAAAAACTCTTGCCACCGATCTGGAAAAAATAAAAAAACATTTAGTATTGAACGTAAACGAAAATTAGAAAATTATTAAGTTCTTACTTGTTTTTGATGTTAAATGTGACGGATGTTTTCCACATAAATTATATAGGCTGCAAGAGCTGCCACGTCTAGTCTCTATATGTATATAAAAATTACCTGTCACTATGTTCGTTCACGGTAATCTCCGAACAGGCCCAACCGATTTCAATGAAATTTTGTGAATGTATATGGTATCCCATTTAAAAATACATAAAACCACAAATTTTGACTTCCCTGCTCAACCTAACCCTGCTCAAATATTTTTCAATTGAGCTTTTTCAATTTGTTGGAAAAATTTAAAATACCAAAAGTTTATGAAAAATATAGTGCAAGTGAAAATGTTTCGCATACAAGATGCGTTGACTTATATACGCCATTACGGTCGTCCAAATGTATGTATTACATTTACATGTAATTCAAAATGGGAAGAAATACAAACTTTGCTGTTTCTATAGGCAAACAACCAATGCATCGTCATGATATCACTGCACGTGCGTTCAAGCAAAAATTAAAATCATTGGTAGATTTCATCGTAAAATACTCGATTTTCGGTAACACACGTTGCTGGACATATCCGGTTGAGTGGAAAACGCGAGATTTACCTCATGCTCATATTTTGATTTGGCTTGAAGATAAAATCCGCTCGGAAGAAATTGACCAAATAATTTCGGCAGAAATTCCAGATCGATCAATTGACCAAGAATTGTTGGACATTTTTACCACAAATATGATCCATGGTTCGTTATCAATTGTATCGACGCAGAAACGCAGAGAATGGTGGCCACACATTCACAATGCGAATGTCGAATACAACAAATCAAATTGAAATTGATAACCAGTGGGTACCATAATCACCAATACTTTCAAAAATGTACAATCCTCATATTAATGTCGAGTTTTGCAGTCCATGAAACCCAAGTGTCGAGAACCTTGCGATTCAACTTGAAAACGGTTAACGCCAAAAACCTGATGTTTTCGGAGAATTCGCAAAAATATTATTATATACCAACGTTCCACCGTTTCCGTAAAAAATAGGATCCACGTAGACAAGGCGAAGCACATCCAACAATCGCAGGCGTATTGAAAACCAATACATTGGGACGACTTCACACAGTACATGCAAAACAACGTGAATGTTTCTTTTTGTGTTTGTTCTTGGCAAATGTTCCAGGTCCAACGTCTTTCCACTTTTTGCGAACAGTCAATGGACAAGTGTTCAATACATATCAAGATGCATGTCACGAGTTGCAATAGTTGGAAGATGACAATCATTAGTCAATACAGATGCAGCATTCATATCCACGCTGAATAACATTCGTCCACTGTTCGCAATTCATTAACGACCAGTTATCCAACACAATCATCGGCTTTGTGGAAAAAATACAAGAGTTACATGGCTGAAGACAACACCGAGTTAGATACACAAACCGCAAGATCACACGCCAGAAATGTACAATGAAGCTTTAGTGTTAATCGAGGATTTATGTATTTTAATTTCAAATTGGCCAATAAATCATAATGGTATCCCATCGCCTGATCGTCCGGTGGCTGACCTAGTTAACAATGATGTGCAGCGAGAAGAACAGTATGTTGACTTAGCCACATTTATTACGAACAATGAGCCATTAATGACTGCTGAACAGAAAGTATTTATGATCGGATTATGCTGAGTGTTTCTGCTAAACAAGGCAGCTTTTTCTATATGGATGCACTAGACGGAACCGGCAAGACGTTTTTAATATCACTTATCCTTGCAAAGATCCGTTCGCAATTTTCAGATATAAAAGCCGTTGCCAGGCAAACTTATGTCTCTCAAATCAATCAACACTGTCGTTGATGAAAATGACGCAGTAAATTATCCAACTTAATTTTTAAATTAAATAGATATGTCAGGAATGCCACCACACAATCTTAGATTAAAAATTGGTTCGCCGATAATTCTGCTTCGTAATTTAAACCCATCCAGATTATGCAAAGGCACACATTTGGTCATCAAGCGGATCACCGGAAATGTTATTGAAGAAACGACAAACCTATTCAAACGGTTTCAATTTCCAATTCGTTTGGCATTCGTTATAACAATCAACAAATCTCAAGGGTAAACAATGTCCGTTTGTAGGATAATAGTTTTCTCACCGAATCCAAAAATAGAAGATAATACTTCTCGGCGGGGGGATGGTTTAAATTCAGCTGGTAAATATGCTTTATACAATCGAAAATTTCCTGTTTCGCAAAGTGTCTACTAAAAAAGCGGATGTAAAGAAATTGGCCGTTGTAATGTTTCTCCCAGTATTTTTATAATGTTGTACGACATCCAAAACTACACGCACCCCTTGATTTACATCTCTCCTATTTCCCACTTTTCCAGTATATATTTAACCACACAACTTTGATGCCATACTTCGCCGGTTTTGATGATATGTATATTGTGTAAATCTGATTCTGGTTTGGTTTATAATTTTGACTAAGGTTTTCCACTAGCATTTGAAAAATTTCAAGCACTTCGAAATCGTATTTCATTTGTTATGTGGAAACAAAAAAGTTAATAAAACCTACCGTCCATAAAACTGCAATATTTCATACTAAAACATTATTTTGACGTCACCTGTCGTTTCATATTTACACAGTCTTAAAATTATAATCACAACTGATTAGATAAATGTCGTGTACATATAGTAACCACTGCTAACAAACATATACAGGTACACAATTAGGGTGCAATTTTAACGTACTTTTCGAATGTTTACTATCAACTTTTATTTACTAATGTCAGTGCCATCACATTAACGTATTTAACCGAACAAAATAAACAACAATCCAATAAAATAAAACTTCCAACCAAAACAATCGTTCATTAAATTACAAATATATAGGAAAACGGAAAATCGGGAAAATTTTAGAACTTTTTTTCATATTGTAATCATTAGGCTTGAAAAGAAAATTATCCTCTACGCAAGAAGTCTTTTCAATCAGAAGACGAAGATGAAAAGTTCAAAGGAATAAGAAAAAATTTAATTTTTTTTTTCCGAATAATTTTTACCCGCAACTTTTTTCCTCGTCGTCGTTGTCTTCGTCATCATCATTTTTTTTTTTTATTACATTTTGTGGAGGAAAATCTTAAATTTTCAATTTCCCATTTCTGCAAAAATAAAATAAAAATAAATAATAATTTAAAGTAACTTTGGAGAATGAAGTGAAATGAAAATTCTCAAATGATTTACTTTGCTGTTTTATAATTTCTGCGAAAGAGGGAAAACTAGAATTTTCGTATATACTGACTGTGGGCGACGGTTGTTATGCGGATTGATTAATTTGAAATGAAGTGACTTTAATTTTTATTTGAGGTGCCTTGAGATTATAGAATTTTTATAAATTTCGTTTTTGATTATTTTGATTACATTTGATGTTTGCTCTTTTTTGCGCTGCGCGTAACAACGGAGGGTTAAACCCAATTTCTTAATAATGTTACCTCTTGGAATTAACCTCTCTATGGTAACATTATTGGTTACCCCGTTCAATATCGGCTGTCTTGATATTAATTATAATTGTGGGATAATAAAATGATACGGTTGGATATAATTTAGCGTATCACCATGGCATATTGTTTATCATCAAATTAAAATGTCACGCTGTTCAGGATCAACAACATATTTGATAAGGACAAAATGCGTCCAAAACAAAATAATTTTTTTGTTTTTCGTTTCATTGATTGATAGACACATTTTTCCTATGTAGTTTTCCCAACTGTATCCTCAATCCGTATATTAAAAATTAACAACACATTTATTATTGCTATTCTATATATTGTATTTCCTAGAATAAAAATGCTCAGAATCCCAAAGTACCAAATAACGGAAAATGAAAATAAATTGGAAAACAATTTATTGATAATATTTTTATTTTTGTGACCTCATTAAATCATTTAGACATGAATTTTCTCCCCAAAAACAAAAATATTTTTGTGAAAAATTATAATTTAATAAAAAATCCCAAACTATTATCGTCATCAATAAAATTTATCGACAAAAAATTGTCAAAATCATCAGAATCAATTTATTTTTAGGATTTTTTTTTGTTCTAAATTTTTGGAGTTCGTTATTTTTTCATATTTCATCTTTTGATGGGGACATGAGTGTCAAGGGATTTGATGAAAAGTTTTATAGGGTATAATAGAAGGTAAACTGCTAGAATTAGTAAGGTTTGATTTATCGATGAAATAAAATGTAAGATTTGAGAACATTTTTCTAAGTATTGAATAGTACTGTGCCCAGAGAATAGCGTAGAAATGACTTTCCTCCAGTAGAAATTATAATATCAGGTTAAAACATCCCAAGGTTGCTTGATTTACTCTATCAAATTCAACCACGAACCAATTCAAACTATTTTTGGAAAACCATGAACATACTGCACAATTTTTTTTCTAGCTTAAAGAGACAAATGGAAAACACAAATATATCGTAGCTACTTTAGTCAGCACCGACACTCTAAAGATTGAAAGAACTATAAAGTCATTAACATTGTAACATAAACAAGTCTAACCTATACACTTACTTAACTGTCAATGTTTTGGCCAATAGCTGATACTCAAATGACCGATATAACATATTTCATAATTATTGCTAAAATCTATAGCACAAATTCTGGATATCGTAAAGTTTGTTGGAAAACTTTACTATGGGAAAACGTAATCTTTAGGTTGGGCACAATCAAATGAGACAAAATCTATTTCCAAAAGGAGGAGATTCAATGCAAAAGTCACTCTATTATCGCCTACGTACAAAAAAAACTACAAACATGGGCGACATGATACAACAACAAGGAACATGTTGCAATACACCGAAATATATTACAACGTCATCACGCAACATGTGGAACCCTCATTTTGATAGAAAAAATCATTTTAGAAGAAAAAACTCAAAAAAGGAAAATCTCTTCTGAAATCGGGTTCAATGTTAATGGTACTCAAAAAAAACTTTTATCAACTCACAGCGAAGAACCATCTAAACAAATTTATCCGAAATGGAGACCAATCGCAATCAATTTTCATCTAACTTTCATCTAAAGAAACGTGGGCCCAAATGGCACAGTGGTTAAAGCTTTGGCTTTTGGATCAGGAGGTACCGGGTTCGAATTCTGATAGTGGCAGGATACAAAGAGAATTTTCATCTACAAATTACGATCTGTTATGAAATGGAACATATCTATGACCTTCTGTCGGAGTGCAAAACTCATTGGCCGACCCCTCTTCCATGCCAGTATAGGCTGACATAGAGTTATGCAATGTGCAGATGGTGATAAAAAGCGGACCTATAGCAGCCGTACGTCACCGAATTGGCTGGCCACGGTGTAAAACTGAGGACGGGGAAAGCAAACCGCGAAAGAGTTGGAAGAGCCTTGGCTCCATAATAGATTGCAGGGATAATAAAAAAAACCTGGGTCCAATTGAAAAAATTGAAATTCGAAAAAATCTCCATTAACATTGAAAAACCATCATTAATTTACATGAAAGTCGAAAAATTACATAAACATAAAAAACTTCCAATTCAATCAATTTTAAAGACCAGCGAAGCTCGGTGCTCTAGAGACTTTATATATATTTGAGCACTTGTACAAGTATTTATGTTTGATCGTGGGTTTCAGAAACCGCTCTAACGACTTTAATTGATGATTCGGGAATTCATTTTTCGATTACCAGAGATCGATTATGATCGAAATGATTTCAGAAAAATTCGCTTCCGGGGTCCTCCGGTGGGATCTGTTCCATTTTATATTTGGTTCCTTTCTACTATGAAATGAGGCTTCCGAGTACCAGAAATCAATAGCTACGTAATTTTTTTTTTATTTTTCTTAACTCAAATGAGTGATGAAGATTGATTAATTCGCTCGGAAATTGTTTCCAACGGGGGTTCCCACGTACAAATCTTTATATATATAATTCTTCTGTAAGTGGGTTTGTAATTGATCTCCTTCTAAACGGCAAAACCGATTTTAATGAAATTTTGGGTGTGTGTTTGAGTGGGATCTGGATGGTTTAGATTCACAATTGGACCCGGTAGTTGGCACTGCTTTTGGGTTCCAGGAATTTTTTTTTTTGTTTTTAGACGAAATATTTTTTTAACTTTTTTTTGTATATTTCACATATCAGAACATATAACCCCAAAATTTCACCATCCCCTAATCTTTATAGATATAATTCTTATGAACGATTTTTTGCGGTTGTACTCCTCCTAAACGGCTAAGCCGATTTTAATGAAATTTTGGGAGTGTGTTTGAGGTAGTCCCTGGATGGTTTAGATTCACAATTGGACCCAGGTGGCACTGCAATCGGGTTCTAGGAATTATTTTTTTGTTTTTTGACGAAATATATATTTTTTTTTGTATTTTACACATATCAGAACATATAACCCCAAAATTTCACCACCCCCATAACCCCAAAATTTTCTGTACACGTGTATGTGAGTGAACTCCTCCTAAACGGCTAAACCGATTTTAATGAAATTTTGTATGTTTATTTGAGTGAGTCCCTGGATGGTATTAATTCACAATTGGATCTGGTAGGTGGCACTGCAATCGGGTTCTCGATTTTTTTTTTTATGTTTTTTGACGAAATGTATTTTTATTATTTTTTTGTTTGTATTTTTCACATAAGAGAACATATAACCCCAAAACTTCACCACCCCCATAACCCCAAAATTTTCTGTACATGTGTATGTGACTGAACTAGTCCTAAACAACTAAACCGATTATAATGAAATTTTGTGTGTTTATTTGAGTGAGTCGCTGGATGGTTTAAATTCACAATTGGACTCGGTAGGTGGCACTGTGTTCGGGTTCTAGGAAAATTTTATTTTGTTTTTTGACATTTTTTTTATTTTGTTTAGATTTTTCTCATATCCAAACATATAACCCCAAAATTTCACCTGCCCTCCTCCACCCCAATATTTTATATTATAAAAAAAGTGTAGTGAATAACTGACTTTCTGAGAATAATTCATAGTTATATTTGTGTACCATGTGCGGCGCTGATGTCAAATTCTGTGGTGTTTTACGTACGCATCAATAGATGCGCAAGTCACTTGCGTGGTAACTTGGCCTTGTTTTGATATTTCAATTTCGGTTTGCCGTTTTTCGATATTCCATGTATCATATTTGCGTGCATATTGAATGAATGCACTATGATTCACAAGCATTCACTTGAACCTCTCGATAAACCGATGAAAGGTCTCAACGATAATAGCAGTGTACATATGGGTCAGTGGATCCTTAGCGTAGAAGCGTCAATTTTTATGAGTCACCACTTCCTCAGACATTTGTTGATCCATTTTGAGCTCACCGACCAACTGAGTTTCACACAGTCCCCCACACAGCTAATACATATGAAAAACACAACCGTCAGACATTTACACACATGCAACAACAGCAATATTTTTTTGGATTTACATTATTATACTTACCACCAATCTCAAGAAAAGTGCCCCTCTTTCGCTAAATGTGCCAATGACAAGCACCAGATATCGTCCGGCCATGACACGAGAATTGAACGCCGCAGAATAATGACAAATTGCACTAATTGTTTATTTTACTTTGGGCAACAGCAAATCACACAATGAAGAAACGAAAAGATTGAAATGTCTAACTCAATGTCAAATGTCATTTAACATATAGTTTATGGAACGGGTCACAGGTCAGTCGGGTCCGCTAGTTTAAAATATATTTCAGAGGTCCTGCTGGAGCTCAGATTCATTTTCTTTTAGTTTTAATTTTTTGTTCGAAAGATTTTGGTAAAACTTGGAGAGAAAGGGTTTTTGAATTGATGGACAGTGATTGCAATGGGTCCTGATTTCAGAAACATGTTTTTAGTGGTACTTTGTGGAGGCTTCAATGGAGGAAGATTAAACAAGTTTAATAAAAAATTTATGATCACAGATAGGTGACATCATTTTCTATGTATGGTAATGTTAATCGAGTTTACTTTAAACTTTTGGTTGTTTGTTCAACAGTTCGTTCTCTTAAGTATACGGAATTAGGGGTTCTTAATACAAATAATAAAAAAAAATTCTAAATTTTCAAGTTTTCAGTTATTTTTAAACGACATTTGTTCTCAAGGAAAATTTTTTTGAATACAGTTAGATCTGCTCAATAAAATGAAAATTCTCAGTTTCAGAAATCTACGGGCGCTGTTACTAAAGATTAAATGGATTGAGGTCTTCTGAATCATTGCAATGTGGATCGTCTTAAGAATTGTCGCCATTCGGAAATATAGGAACTCGCAAAAACGTCTATTCAAATGGTAATGATTTCGGAAAAATACGATCCTAAGCGTCAGTGTCCCAAGATTTCCAAACCTGTGAATAGTCATTTTGTTAAGCCGATCTTGTGAAGAATATGCGTTGTTCAATCACAAGTTTTATCTGCCTATAAGCCCTTGTAAGTAGATGACTAGTGGAACGCAAAAACAAAGCTACCTTATATAATTTTTGAAAACGTAAGAGCTTCGGCTTGTACTCATAATTGCTTGCAATCACTTGAAATGTGAGTTAACAATAGATTAGCTGAGATATACCATTACTACTTTCGACTCAGTTTTTGTCTTATTTAGACTTCACTTATAGATATTAATAAACAATCTATCTCGAGAAAACAATCCCGCGTTTTATATCGCGATTTACAAACCAGTTGATTTAGTCTGCTTTTTACATTTCGATAACAAAAAATTATTTAGTGATAAATAAAATCAATCAATCTAGTAATCTTAGAAATAGTAAAATTGAGATAGAATGATGTTTCTCCCCGAGCAAAGTGAAAACTCAATAGAAGTATTTAGAAGTGAAATAGACTGAAGTTAGACTACTCATAAATAAGATGTAAACTAACTCCTAGCTCAGTACAGACTGCGTAGATTAGTTAAACTGCAGCTCGATTCTGGCTTTCCTATAGGAAAAGGAATTAGGAAAAATAGTTACATAGGCGTTTTTGTCAAAAATATCATTTTCTGGCCTTCTGAGACATCATTTTGATCTAAATTTTTATAATTTAGGAAATATTTTTTCCGTATCGAAATTGGATAGGAAAGATATTCCCAATTAAATTTTGTTTTCGAAAATATTTACACCAACTATTCACCATAGTATGCCAGAAAAAAAAAATTGTGCCAAAAATACTATGAAAATATTTTTTATCTTATAGGAGAGCCAGAATCGACCTGCTGGTTTAGCAAAATTTAGTCAGGCACTCTATAGGAAGTAAAATTCAAATATAACATCCACAAAGGTCACATGGCTGAAATGGGATATTCATTTTATGAGTTTTTTGTTGATTTATCTCTTCCAAATGTCAAGATTGTGAAAACCGCACCAAGAATCATAATTCCCACCTAAAGAAATCTTTAAACTTCATGAAATTTTCTAATTCATATACGATAGATCAGCTTTTGAGGATTTACACCAAATGGTTGCGCCGCAACAAATTTTTTGCAACTCATCAAATTATGATTTTTATCTGATTTAAGATTTTTATTATAATTAAACTAAAAAAAATTAAATATTCAGCCCAAAAAAACTCCCAATAATTTTGTTTCCAAAAATTCAAAGTACAGTGAGACCATTTAAAATTCGGACAGTTGTAAAATACAAAAATTCATTAGATAAATTACTATCATGGCGGACTTAAACTAATTTTTATTATCAGAATAGCTTTATTCATTTATTACTGTAATAAAATATGTAAAAAAATAATAATAAATTCATTTATAAATTAACAAAATAATTAATTAAATAAAAAGTGACACAAATCCATCACAATTTAATATTCGGACAGAGTACGGTTTTTCTTTAATTTCAACATTTTAACTTTTCGCTGTAGCACGGATTTTAATCTTCTTGGCATTGATCGAACTAATTTTTGTGTTAATTCAGGCCTAATTTTGTTCCAATCTTCCTGAAGAATTAATTGCAATTGAGTTTTGCTGGAAATCTGATGTTTTCTTATTTGTGTATCCAATAGATGCCACAAATTCTCAATTGGATTTATGTCTGGAGACTGAGGTGGTGTTTTTAAAACCTTTAGGCAGTTATACCTATAGAAAATATTCTTGGACAACATATGCCTTATGTTTTGGGTCGTTGTCTTGATAGTATTTAAAACTTTCTAAGAAATTCAGTTTTTCAGCACTCTGTTTTAAATTATCCTTCAAAATTTTTAAATAATCGCCATACACCACCAAACCATCACTGATTCGCCACAATGTTTAACTGTTGGTAAAGTATTTTTGCTGTTGTATTCCTCATTTGGTTTTCTTCACACTTTCCCTTTTCCATCGCAACCAAATACATTAAACTTGCTTTCGTCGGCAAAAATGACAGAATTCCAAAATTCCTCGCCCATTGTAACCATAGCTTCTGATGACTTTTCGGCACAAACAATTTTGCCATAGTGTTTCTCCAACTCGGATTTTAACTTTGGAGCACTAATCGTTGGATTTTCTCGAACTTGGCGAATTATCCATCGCTTAATCTGCTGGTTTAATAGAGTTAGTCGACCCTTTTGGTGGTATAGATGCAATTCTATCCTCAGTTTTATATCTTTTGATTATATCAAAAACGGTACTTTTGCCTAAATTTAAAATTTCCACAATTGCACGGCAAGATTTTCCCTTTGCATGATGGAAAATTACCAATTGTCGCTGGTTAAACGTTGTATATTTACATTTTAACTTTTAATTTAGTTATAAATAAAAACTAGTTTTATTTTATATACTTTTAACAATATTTATTAATTCTTCGTTGGAAAATCTCTGGAAATAAATTTGAATACTAGATTTTTAAGAGGATTGATTTTTAAAATAACTAGTACATTTCTTATTTTGCGTTGGTCTTATATCCCTTCTTCAACCAAAAAAAAATTAATTCCAAACCACACAAATGCGTGAGTAAATAATCAGAGTATGTTATGGCGTTTTTGATAAAAAATTTAGCTTGATTTGAAGTACATCCAACACAATTATGTGTGTCTAGGTATAGTAGTTTTTCGGACGAAAATAAGTTTAAAAGGAATGCACAAATGTGTTAGTTGGTTGAAAATAAATACAAAAATAAATTTTTGATATGGTACTTTTGACGTACCCACACAATTGGAGAGAGCAGAACAAAACCAAATAAAACATACATACATTATATACATTATCTATTACGACTAGTTGGCTTTGAAAAAATAATCAAAAAACCAAAAATCTCATGTGGAATGGGACATTGTGTTTTTCTTTTCTATATTTCAAGTTCTTCGAGGCTGACTAATTGTTGTTCTTTTTTTATTCTGTGTAATATTGTTAAGTTTGTATTTATGTCAGTGTATTTGTGATTTTCGTTTTTAATATTATGTAGTGCAAAATTTGATTTCGGTTCTGTTTTGTTATGTCGTTGATATGTTCCTTGAACCTTTCTGGAAAGCTTCTACGTGTTTGTCCGATGTAAAAATTTTGGGCGAAAATACGGGATTATGCTACTCGCCGCAAGTGGCAGCACTATCACGAAATAGAAGTTCTTTTGTTAAATAATTACCAGTGGAAATTTTTTATTCAATTTGTATCTCTTTTTTCACTAAAACAACTACATCCCAGCGGAATAAAATTTTAAAAGTGATCCATAAAACTCGGAACTCGGTAAATGACATCTTGGATTTAAACAATATTCCGTCTCTCCGCCATTTCTTAACGAATTACGATGAAATTTGGATAGTAGTATTGATCAGGGATTTTAAAGTAAGTTTTGGCCAAATTCTAGGATCTGTTCGTGCTGGACTAAACTGGCTATTTCATAACCAGTCCTTATGAAAAATGGTATCTGTACATTTTACACGATATAAATAAATTTTAAGCTGAAGGGATTCGGCTATTTCATAATTAATTTTTAAAAATTTGCATCGCTCACTTATTCGGTAAAAGTTTATGGATTAGAATTTTCACTATAAATTTTTGATTTTCTGTGGCCATATAAGTTATTTTTAGTTTTTGGCCAATATCTCAAAAGTTTCCACTAGTAACCAATACTTTCCGATTGTTTCTAATAGCTTAGGTCATACTAAGGTTATGTGGAAAATTTGGGGAAAATTTATGGAATAGAATTTTCTCAATAAATTATTGATTTTCTGTGGCCGTATAGTTATTTTCAGTTTTTGGCCAATATCTCATGTAGCCTCAGTATAACCTAAGCTGGTAAAAAAATAACCGAAAGTATTGGTTACTAATGGAAGTTTTTGAGATATTGGCCAAAAACTAAAAATAACTATATGACCGCAGAAAATCAAAAATTTATAGTGAAAATTCAAAACCATAAATTTTTTCCGAATTGTCTCTGTATGCGATGTAAATTTTACAAAATTTAATTAAGAAATAGTCGAGATCCCTCCAATTTAAAATTTATTTATATCGTGTAAAATAATCAAGGTGAGATTACCAAGACTTTGGGGAGGTTTGGTTTCGAACTAATGAAACATTGAATTTTTTCAATGTATGCGTTAAATACAATAAAATTCGAGGTTACGAAGGGGTTGGGAATTGCGTAGCGAATCATTAAAATTCGCTAAGGCATTGTGATTATACTTTGATTAGTTCAAAGTATTTTCAAAATTTTTGTAGTTTGGTCACTGCAGTCTGATGAGACGACCGAATTTTTTAAATACAAAAAATTCAATCATACTCCCCAAAATCTTGGTAACCTCACCTTGTTTAAAAACACTATCTGGCTATTATCCAGAATAACCCAAAATTTCATCGTGTAAAATGTACAGATACCATTTTTCGTAAGGACTGGTTATGAAATGGTATGTTTAGTCCAGCATGAACAGATTCTAGAATTTTGTCCAAAACTTACTTTAAAATCCCTGATCAAGACTACTATCCAAATTTCATCGTAATTCATTAAGAATGGCGGAAATACGGAATATTTTTAAACTTCAAGATTTTATATCCTTTAGGTCCTTTACTTCGGAAATCAATCAATTTGCCATTTTATGGATCACTTTTAATATTTTATTCCGCTGAAATGTTTTATTTAGTGAAAAAGTGATGTATCTATGTAATAAAAAAATCCAGCTGGTAATTACATAACAAAATAAATTCTCTTTATTGATAGTACTGTCACTTGCGGCGAGTAGCGTAATCTCTTATTTTCAATTGTCTAAAAGGTCATACTGAGACTACAGTTTCGGGAAAATGAATGGCTTAGATGTTTCACTAAATTCTTTTATTTTCTGCTGTCATATAAGTTCTTTTTAGTTTCTGGCCAATTTTTAAAAAAGACCCTCTATAGGAAAAAATCCTTTCTATATATGTAAGTTTTACATGTAGTCTCTTTATGAAATTAGCTTTTAGAAAAACAACCGAAATTGTTGGTTACTAGTGGGTGTTTTTAAGGTATTGGGCAATAACTGAAAAGAACTTATGTGGCCACAGAAAATAAAAAAAATATAGTGATAATTCTACTCTATAAATTTTGCCCGAATTATCCATGTAAGTATGCGATGGAAACTTTATAATTATTAATTAAGAAATAATCGAGGTCTCTCCAGCTCAAAATTCATTTTAATCGTGTAGAATGCACATATACCATATCTTCATCTAAAATTTATATTTTAATCGAAAACCAATCTAGAAAATAAATTAAGGATTGATTACGAAATGGAAAAGTTTAGTCCAGCATGAACAGATTTTATTCAATTTTGACCAAAACTCACTTTAAAATCCCTACCCAATACTACTATCCAAATTTCATCGTAACTCTTTAAGAAATGGCAGAAAAACGAAATATTGTTAAATTTCAAAATTTCATAGACCGAGTTCCTTTACTTTACCTGCACGTCCGGTTTGTCATTGAATGAAATCAAATCAAAGTAGCCAAAAAGTGTGTAGAGCAAAAATGTATGAACAATTTATAATTAAAAGTCATTCCAACTTAAAGTTTAATTTATTTTATTATAATATTTGTGAACATATTGAGTTGAGCTTTTATTGGTACTCCTTTTTGTATTTTCATGAAGCATTTCAACTTTCTTAGAAGAATAACTGATACTACTCCATTAAATGCACCTATCATTGTTATTCCTTTTGATTCAAAACCATACGCGGTCATGTGGATGAGACGCGCTTCCATTTCAACCAAGCGTGATCCGATAAGATCTGCATTTTGTAACCGCTTCATCCGACCATTTGCATTATTAGTACAATCTCACACAATTGCATAACGATCAATATTTGTTTTTTCAAACCGAGAATGGGACTCACTTCAAATTTATGTTCATCGTAATCAACTTAAATTAAATGTAATTACATTATTTTTTGGTTAAATAATTGGTTGACTTCGGTTTTTGACAGATAACGACAACGCCAAATTACAATTAGTTTAAAAAAATTCCGCTACACGTCAAGAAAAAAATATACCTACACTTTTTAATGTTTTTTTTCCAAATAAGTTCCATTCAAATGTAGCTAGATGGCAGTACACATTTATTTTAGCATATTTTGAAGCTTGTTCAAGACGAAAGCAGATGGCATTGTAAAAGGATACATGATTATTGTTTTCTAAGAGTTTACACGTTTTTTAAGTATATTTTACATATTTTTGTAAAATTCACGAATTTTTTTCTAATCACACGTTTCAACAAGTAAAATGTAAAAAAAACGTTTTTACATGTAAAATACCCAACTGTGCTGCCAACAACCTAAATGTTTTTTTCTGTGTGCACGCTTAACGCTGTTCAAAAATAAACATTTTTATTTTACACCCACCCTATATATATAGATGTTTAACATGAAATGTGTGTCAAAAGTACATGTTGACACCTATATAAAAAAAACATAAACACGGAAAACAAAACACAACGTTTAATGTATACGCAACAGCGATTGTGGGCGAACAAGCGATTCTGGGCGCGAATCACTCGAATTTGAAATGATTCCAATTACTTGATGCCTACAAAAATTATTTCCATCACTGTTTTTTGTAAATTACACACAATGTAAGCTTAAGCACACATTTGCCTTGATATGATAAGCAAGAGATTACACATTCTAATTAGTAGATGGTCTCTTATACGGAACGATTAAATTAATTTGTTAGAAGATTTAATTTATGTAATTAATAGTCAAGTAAAAGACAAAAATAAGGATATAAATTTTCTTGCTGTGTTGTTCCAGAATACCATTCGTTGCCTGTTTTTAAGAATTTATTTTATGTTTTTTAAACAACTGAAGAACATGAGAACAAACAAATTGCATTGTTTGTTACAAGTGCATACGTACGAGTATGTGTTGCACAAAGTAAATTTATAGAGTCTGGTGCTTGGTAATAAATTTTCAAGTTACAAGAGTGTATAGGTGCAAGCTTCTTGTTTTGTACATATATAGGAGATGGACTTTTTTTTTGTTTACTTAATATATATATAGTAATGAAATTAATTACGAAAGTACGTACAAAGATTAATTATAGTACGTGAGAATTCGCAAATTAAACCATTTTCACTTAACATATTCAATTGTGCAAACAGAACCATAATAACAAATCACCTTCCGAAAATTGAACAACAAACTTAATTTAATTCCATTTTAATCCTCTTTATTATTTATACATATATAGGAATTATTCCTGTAAATTTGTCATGAATATACATAAGTAGATAGACTACTTCTAATCACGTGAAAGTACTAAAATTTAATCCCGTACTATATAAAGTTACTGCATTAAAATGGGGCACAAAAAATAAAAAAATAAAAAAACAGAAACCTAAATGAGCACACACATGTACGCTTACGCCCCTAAGTTTCTACAAACAAAATTATTTGTACATACATCTATAACACATACTACACAATATCAGTGGAGATATGATAAGATAAGATAATAATACCGTATATAAAATTTTCAAGTCTATTATAAAAGTATGTACGTACACACAATTCAAGATAGGCGACTGACTAAATGACAACAACAAATTAAACAATCGTTGAGTGATAAGATAAAGCATGTTATGTCTAACAACCAACACAAAAAAAAAATATGAATTTCAACCAAAATACCTGCTACACAATAATTTTTTTTTTATATATAGGGGACGTGACGTATTTTGACCGGATTTGCTCCCGCCACGAGATGTTTTATAATGTTAACACAAATGCAGGTGGCCATTGAGCAATCGAATCCGTTATGGGCACCACCCAAATATGATTCATATAATTTCAACATGAAATTCCATTAAATTACACCCAATAGTTTTAAGTACATACCAATACATAGAAAAAGGCATGTACACAATTAAGCAAACATATACGAGAAACTCCAAAACCAAATCGGAAATAAATTTTGTAATAAAATTTCGCACACAAAAACCAAACAATGGAAACTAACTATAAAACTTTATTTTATATTATTTTTTTTTTGTTAGTACAAAACTATCGTACTATTTACATTCGAAATATCAATATTTACGCAAATGATTCGGTTCACATAATTTCGACAAAAAAAAACTATTCCAAAAAATATTTATTTATTTATGCTGAATTGACCATTTTTCATATTTGTATGAATTTCAATAAAAATTTTATAAAAAAAAACTATTTCGGGTTTAATTCATTATGACACTTACACGTCATGTGTGGACTATATAAAATTTCCCATTAAACAACAAAAACTATAATTTGTTTATTTTCGACATGCAGTACTTTGCTTTTGTTAATTAAATTAAAATATTAAAATTTAATTGTTAAACTTAAAGTTGTTGTTAAACTATTACGCACGAAAATTAAATCAAGACCTAGAAACAGATCAGAAAGCAACTCATTTCTTCAAAATCAGCTAATATTCTTATATTACCAGAAAAGTATCTTTCATCAAAAATGTTGGTCGAGAAGCAACGAATTACCTATAAGAAACTTCAAAGTAAATTCTCACCACTTCACAGAACTGGACGATCAAATGAAACAGGGCGATACAGGAACCCATTTCCAACAAAAACAACCTAGCTTTTTTGTTGGAAATGGAAAAAAGTTATTCCAAGTTTTTTCAAATTGTTGATGGTGCAAAAGTTATTCCACTTTTAGTGTGCTTAGTGAAATCGCATGCGCACCCACCAAAATGAAATTTAGAAAAAAACCAAAAGTTCTTTTGTTTAACTTTCTTTCTTTGTACGATCTAGAAGACTATGCCTTTCCAATAAAATCATTTTTATAAGCGGTATTACCTTCTGACAAATAACCATGGTTTTGTAAAGTCATTTTCTTTTGTTTTGAAAGTTGACCCACTATCAGAAAAATATGCGACACTATCAGAAAAATATCCCACACCGGGCGAGTTTATTAACAAATGCACTTAACAAAATTTCAAGTTATAAAATATGTAGATGTTTGTCAGAAATAAAGCAAAATCATGGTAAACTAGAACGTACCAATTTTTTTAAGCAAATCTAGTAGCCCGAATTAAACAAAATTTATTGTATAAAAATAAAAAAATTGGTAATTCATATTAATAGTTCCATATACACTCGAACGTTTATAATTAAAATGTCAATAAGTCATGTGGCTTATTCCCACCTCGAATATGCAGAAATACATTTCATTTATGGTTTATGTAATGGCAACCCGATTATACAGAGTATTTCAAAACATACATCAAATGTACAGTGAAGGCGAAATACCTGGTCATCCGAGAAGAGATGGGACGGCCGATCAACTTGATATAAACTCGACTTGGGGGCTAAACGGGTAAGCAGAACGAGTAAACAAAATCATCACACCCGTATTAACCGAATTGTCTTTGGAAAAACTGAGTGAGTTGTATAAACATGTGCTTAAGTTGCAGCAATGTATCAAGAAGTATTAGGATGACATCGTTTGAGCTGGCGATGTGCGTTAAAATGCGAAACGCTCAAGATTTGTCGTGAAAGGAGATAATCGAAGAGGAATTGGCTAAATCATTTTACAAGGAGCGTGCAGATATGAGAGAGCAGGCGAGAAAGTCGAGTATGCACATTCAGAAAGAATATAAGGAGAGTTATAATCGTAAGAGAAGAGAGGCGCCGAAATACAAAGTTGGGGATATTGTGGCCATCAAGAGGACAGAGTCTATTAACACTGAAAAAATAGCCCTATGAGATCGTACGGGTCAATGGACGAGACAAATACGAGACGAAGAAAGTTGGTCAAAGAGAGGGGCTTATTTTAAAAAGGGGGAGATATTCAATAACCGTGATTTGGAGTGAACATGTGGGTGGGAATAGTCGATAGAAAATTGATTGGCCCATTTGAACTAGCACGTCGGATCAACGGGGAAGTCAATCTAAGATTTCTACAAATATGACTTTGATGAATTACTTGATGACGTATCTCTACAATCACGTAGAAATATTTGGCTGCATGATGATTGACCTCCCCCTCACTATGCACCAGTTGTGAGACAACACCTCAACGTAAATTATCCAAGCCGCTGGATTGGAAGGGGAGGTCCATTGCATGGCCACCTCAGTCTCCCGACTTATACCCTTTACACTTTTTTCATGTGGGGTTATTATAAAGAGCCCGTTTATGAAAACGTAAACCAGACCAAAGATGCGGAAACGTATAATCGAAGCGACAAATATTATTAAAAATAACGAACGTGCGTTTCGTTGGATTAAACAAAATTTTATTCGGCGATGCCGATTATGTATTTTGACAAATGGTGGACACTTCGAACACTTACTCGAAATTTTGTTAAGTGCATTTTTTAAAAAGCACGACTTACTATTTGTGAAATCGATAAACCGATCGATAAACTCAAGAACTGACAGCTTCCTTAGGAGCTTTTAAGATGTTGAGATTGAATTAATTATATTGAAAAGCATATCATTTACAAGAGAATCTACGAAGAACAAAAAGATTCTAAGTTAATACTGGTCCAAATCGGTTTTTCAAAATTTAAGCGGAAATGACGATTTTTTACAAAAAAACCGATTTGCAACAAAAATTCGGCCCGTGATGATGTTTTTCTCCAATGATGTCATTTCGTGGTTTTCGGAAGTGCTAATTAGGAATATGACATCCGTTTTAATATTCGACATGGAGAAATTTCGTTTTATGCAAGGCGATATGAGGGCGGTGTCATTAAAGTGTTACCTTGCACGATTGCGATAGATGTTTAGATCGCAACAATTTTGATTGGGCGTAGAAAACTCGTTGTCCGGCAGCGATTCGGGCTTTTATTTCTGCCTGCATTTCATTAACCGATGTTATAACTGACCCGAGGTATTTTAAGTTTTCGACGCTCTCAAAATTATGTCGCCAATTCCGAGATTTGCCATATAAATGTTCCTGGGTGTTGATAAAAATTTCGTTTTGGTACTATTCATCTCCAAACCAAGTCTACTTCGATCGAGAGGTATAAAACTGTCCTTGATATCGCTAGGTCTTCGGTCAAAAAGCACGATATCATCTGCATATCCAAGAAGCGCCAAATTGAACAGCACAGGCGCGAGTGCATCTCCCTGTCGACCACTAGATGTTATTTCAAAGGAGTTTGACACAGTTCCTTCAATTACGATTCTACATACAGACCCAGACGTTGTTAATTTTCAAAGAGAAACCAGTTTCTCGAGAATTCCTATGCATATGAGCACGTTCCGTAGGTTGTCGCGTTTTATAGTGTCAAATGCCTGCCGGAAGTCTATAGTTGTTGTATGGTTATGTTGTAGTCCCCACATTTTTCCAAGATCACCATCATGGTAAAACAGTGAAAATTGTAATATTGCATAGGTATTTTATATGAAATTGAGCAGGTTTTCATAATATTTTTGATGGAGTTGGCCCCTTGCTCTAAGTGCTCTAAATAATTTTTTCTCATAAATGTGGAAAATGTCTGTTTGTTCAAAAAGGGTGTTTCAGCCGCTCAAGCGGTGGTCATGAAACTGTTACCATGTATAACTTCCATGTGCCGGATGAGAAGAGGGATTATATGGAATTAGTGTCACGCTCGAAACCGATGGGTCCGTCCCCTTAGGGAAGAAACCTTCCTATATTTTGCACCATTATACTCAATCTGATTTAAAATCTTCATATAGAATTTATATCAAACTGAGCATGCGCTTTCGTAAAATTTATAAAGGAGCCGGTCTCCCTGAGTCTAGGTGCTTCTGAATCGCTTCTGAATCGGTAAGTTGCAAATACTAGCTTTAGGTTGGCACAATCAAATTAGCTAAGAGTGATTTCCATAAAAAAGGGGTGACGAAATGCCCTAAACTGGCGATATTTTTTAGTAAAAATTCAGATTTGTCGATTTGTTAAAAAGCACAACATTGGCTAATTGTAATTTAGTAAAAAATGTGTTTCGATTGTTAACGTGTTCTTGAAAAGATGTAGAGAACATTATTATATCGTTCATGTAGCAAAGGTGGATCTTACCTTGAGAGTACACCAATTTTTACTATCGATTACTTATCAATGGTTTTTTTTAATTTAATTTTCCATAATCTACTACCAATCACCATTTTTGTTCCCCACTGGAATCTAGTTTTTTAGGAATGATCCATATAGAGAAATGGAATAGAGAAATGCTATGTTCTAGCATATTGTCTATTTATCTTTTTATTTCATCTTTATGGAAATAAAGCTATCTATACGATTTGTTATAAATTAAAATATCTTCAATGGTTTTCATTTTATGATTAATTTGATTAGTAAATGTTAAATTTTCACCTACTTTAAAAATATATTATGAAATTTCCTACACAATTTCTTTTCTTCTCCATCGTAAACGATGCTCAGTGCGAATTAATTCTAAAATTTCATTATTTGAATTTTCTGTTTTCCAGTAGTTTTCGGTTTGATTACTTTTTAAGGATTAATTATGTATTTTAGAGAAATAGTTATTGTTCAATGCTCCATTTGGGAATACCAATCTTTACTATGATAGATCTTTACTATGGTACTATGGTCGTTAATTTTTAATGGTTTAATATATTAGGTGAGTGAATATGACTCCGTCATTTTTTATTAAAATAACATGTTCGCTTGCTTAGAAAATGAAAGAATTATTTATTGAAAGTATGCTCTATCTGCAGCTACAACTTTCCCTCGTCTTTCAGGCGAGTAACGTATTCCCTCTCTGAAGAAGTCCTGGTCTTTGAAGACGATCGTATTGATTCGAGCCAATTTTGAGCCAATTTTCGATCTCTGTGCGAGAACTGAACCACTGCTCAGAAACTGACGACTGCATCGACCGGAATAAGTAGTAATCTGAAGGAGCTATGTCTGGTGAATACGGTGGGTTTGCATTGTCGTGCTGAAAAATTAATTTCTTTTGTCTATTCATCCATTCTGGGGCCTTATTCTTGAAATCGATTCAAATTCTCTAAATCGAAATTCAATTTGCTTTGAAATTCTCCAATTTATCGCCTGCTACTTTAATCATTTTTTCAAATTTGTTTTCCTGTTTACTAATATTTGGCTCCCTCCTTTTGAAAAATTTCAAATCGATTTACCCAGTCGGAATTTTTCCCATAGTAGGGGGAAAAAATTATGTTTCTTAATTTAAAAAAAGAAAAGACATTTAAAAAAATGATTAAAGTAGCCCGCGAAAAATTAGAGAATTTCAAAACAAATATTATTCCGATTGGGGAAATTTCCATATAGGGTAACATATGAGATTGATGTTTATTGGTGCTGATAATTGTGATCGTCTATTTCGCTCGTAAGAGATCGATTTAAATCGGGAAAGTAGGTTTGATCTTGAATGAGATGGAATGATTTTGATTCCCTTTAATAAATATTGAGAGAAAATTCTTGGAGGACCATTTGACCTAAATATATTAATAGTTTTGAGGGCGAGTTTTCATGTTGAAATTATTGAAATTTCGCTTATTATTGTCGAAGTTTCCAACGGTTATGAATATTTATTTTGATTATTTTGTATTTGAGAATGTTGAGGGTACCTTGTTATAAATTGGTTTATGGCTTTAATTAGAATATGGTTTGGGATTAATATGAAATTTGGAGGTGGATAATTATTGTGGTTTGGATAAATAGTAGTTATTCTTGTATGCAGTAGTTAAATACTTCACTTAGGTCTCATTGTTCTAATTCTACCCAATGGTTCTCTCATTCCAGATAAGAATGAATTTAAACACATTTTGTTTAGATTTTTAAAGTTGAATTTTTCTATAGGAACACTATTCTGAGATATTTGATGCAAGTCACTTATCAGACTTGTTTCAGCCCGTTTATCACTATAATGTAAAATTACAATGAGTGTGAAGTCTTAAACAATTAACAAAAATACGGATGTATTGGAAATCACACTGTTTAAATATTTCTTATAGTAATTTTGAGTGAAAACTTAAATTTCATGAAATTTAAAAATAGAATAACATTTAATAAATTAATTATTCTAATGCTGTGGTTCGAATGTATAGAGATGTTTTTTGTGGAAAACTCTCATATTGCTGTTTTTGAGAAAAATATTTTTTTCAGTAAAACTATTATCGACTCCTTTTGATTTCTAGTGTAACCAATTCTGGCATCACGGAGGGAGACTAAACCAAAAATCCATCATATATGTATATATAAATTGTTTTTTAGGGCCTGGCTTATCAAATGGCGGGTAATCATCACAATTGACTTGCAAAATATTTTTTTTTAACCTTCATGTGACTGATTGGATACAATTTACCCAAATGCATATTTGTTTAGATATCACGTAGGTGGTTCAAAACTCTCTGACAACTTTAATTGGTTTTATTTCTTTTCGTGTCGATTTTTTTGTGGAGAAATATAAGTTTTTTCTCTTTGTACAACAATTTTATAAATAATCATTTAGTCAAATTCTCTGTTAATTTATATCTGTTAATTGTACCCATTCCAGTCCGATAAAGGGGGTTTATTATGCGCTGTATAAGATAGCAGAAAATTTCCAGCAGAAAAAATGTGTTTAGCTATTCACCGCTAGAGGCATCACTATCACAAAAATGAAATTATTCTGCTGATATTCGCTGTGTTTTTTTATTAGCGCCCGATAGATGTATCCGGAGCAACCAATTTTCTATTATTGCATATAATTAATTTATTTAACTCTAAACTAAAATTTTTCATTCAACTTTTTAATTAAAAATCGATAAAAAATATCTTGGCTCACTTATTTATCGGGAGCCGCTATCGGGAGCACTATCCATTTCAGGGTGGAACTTTAAATTTCCCTTGTTTTATACAACCCTTAAATCAAATAAAACTTCAAATTTTGACGTATGTCAATTTTTTTTTGTTTTGTATTGTTTAGAAAAATATATGTACGAAATTCTTTTTAGTAAAAAATAATTTTGTGTTTTAAAAAAAATTTATAAAAAAAAATAAATTAAATTTATAATATAATTTAATTTTTATTAAAATTAAAGTACGCTACGTGATCAAATTATTTAGCCGCATACGTACGATGTATTGTTGCGACGGGATCAGACCGATAACCATCGAGTTTTGGAAATTGTACAATTATTATATCTAGAAAGTCGGGACGTGATTTAAACGCTATGGATGTGCTATCACAATCCACAATTTGCAATTTTGGACGAATGTACGAGCGCTGTTTCGGTCGATGTCGAAGGATGCATGTAGCAACAATGCCGAAAATCAGGAATCACATTATTCACCGTATCCCATCGTAAATCACTATGGAAACACCATGATTACTTTTTACAGTTCGAAGGACGTGGCGGTTATGAATTTGGGCCAATCATCAATATCACTGTAAAATTTTAATCGTTAAAAAATTTTTATGTATATAAGGATTTAAAATACATAATAAGATCGTGAAAAATAAGGAAAACTTTAATAAATTATGTTTATAATTCAAAAATATTTTGTATATTGATAAGAAAATTTATTAAATTAAAAAACACGATTTCAACTGTTCATTAGTTTTTCTTGAACCGCATCGAAATCGTTCATTGTTTCGCGCATTGATGAACCCTTTTTAGGCATGGTATACTTATTTGTTGTGGTAAGTAAATCGTGGGACGGGATTGCGAATCGCGGTAACACACTATTTATTAGTTCATGTGAGCATCTTCGTGGAAAAATAGTAGTTGCTCTCCGAAAAATTCATTGGCACATAGACGACATGGAACCTGATTAATTTCATCTTGTTCATCCCGAAAATATTCAGCTTAGGTTGAAGTTTGGGAACCTTCGTCTTTTATAAAATACTTATCGGAGCATGTGAGTTTTTCATTTAGTTGATCTTCATCTTCTTCAAGACGCTCTTCGACTTCGTCATCCGGTTCGGACGTTAAAAGTGAAGATTCAACATCTAACTGTTTAGTTTGTGGTAAATCATATTCTAGATAAATAGGTTCTATTCAGGAGATGGACTGTCACATAAATTTGTTGTCATTGGTTCTTCAGTGTGCTGTCTCTGAAGCAGACTTATTGAAGGCATTTTGCTCAAGGTGATATCCGTCTGTGATTTATCTTAACTGTATCGAATAATCGCTTATCTCCTCAGGGCATAAATTGTTCAATATTTGAAACAAATATTGTTGGGATTCGTACAGTAACGGGCCGCAGTGTTTTTTTTTGGTCTCGAATTAAGTGGCGGATCTTGTCTCCCCATTTCTGAGCTCTAGAAAAGAATAGTACATTGGATTAAAATCCTCTACCTACCTACAGGATCGAAATAATTCAATGGTACTTACTAATCCCCATTCTTTAGAAATTCGAGATAATGGACCATACGATTTTTAAGTTGCGAATTATAGCATGAATAGCACAACACCGTCTCGACATTTTCACACCCATAAATCCATTATCACTATCGCTGTCATCTATATGTTACTATCACCTGCGGTTAATTACAGCAGAAATTAAAAAGATCGTTATAGAGCGATTCCTTACTTAGATGGTTCCAGCGAAATACGTACTTATTCATGTCGCATGGCTTATAACTAATAGTGTATTCCGTAAATATTGTCCTAATTTTAACGGGCCGTCCAGCTTTTTGTAAATCATAAAATAAAATTTCTTTTTCAACGGGTGTCCTCATTGAGTATAAATTCATTTGGTGTATTATCCCAGCACGGATTATCGTAATCAAATAAAATTTCCGAGTTATTCGATTCCAGCGTATTTAGAAAAGCTCCATTCCAACTATTCATATCGCTTAAATTCGATTATATATCGGCAAATACGGGATCCAAGAAAGATACCGTATCTAGTTTACCATTTATCATTCCTTTACATTTTGTTACGGTTGAATTTTGTAGACGACGCTTTTTTTGCTTTAGCTATAGCCCTTGCTTTTGGATCCTGCACATCATTACTACCCTCAGCAATTAAACTATCCGTTTCGGACATTTAATGAAACTCACAATAAAATCTAACTCATTTACAACTGTGGGCAACGATGTTTTGAATATTAATGACGTTCGAGAGGCTTTCATTGGAGTAACATTTAAATTTATAAGTATCACACAGGCACAGCACTCAAATTTTAAACTTAAAAAGTTATTCACTATAATTACTATTGTGAACAATTAAATATTAATTAAAACATTGTTAAATTATTTATTTCGCAATTTGTTTGTTTTAAAATGTTTGCGATTTTTTTTCAAAAAAAAACACAAGAGTAGAATTGTCATTCGACTGCATGAAGTTTACAATTTCTTTTTTTTTGATTAGTAGCGACACTAGTGAATAATAGCTGCAGCAGTTTCAGTAGAAAATTTCCCTTCGGCGCCGGATATAGCGCTCCAATATTAAAACACAGCTATTGTTGGACATCAGCAGAAAATTTTTGAAATTTTTATGCAAATTATAAATTCTCAGCAGAAAGTTTTATGTAAAATCAAAGAATTTATGAAAATGAAGAGAAAATATATGTTTAAAGGTTTTGAAGCGATGAAAGTTAATTTTGTTTAAAAAACAATTTGCGTATGTGTGTAAGGACTCTCAAACTATACTAAAATTACCATAATCATCATTATGCAAATACAGGGCAACATCAAACAAATTGCCATCTTTCAAAGCACTCAATACATTTTTGAAGTCATTTTAATGTGAATGTTTTCAGTTTTTTAACAAAAGTGTTAGAAAAACTCCCCTGTAACTACCCTGGGTGTATGATCGAGTGATTTTTTAAACTTTTTGAATGAATTTTTTAATTAAAATAGTCAAAAATCTAATTCTGCGAAATATAAAACAAGTGTTTAATAAAATTTGTTTATTAAGTATTAGTGTGTTTCGCCAAGTGCCTACGGCAAATAGCGTAAAAAGTATTTTATACTTAACAGTGTAAAAACTAACACATACCTACCTTTCAAGAATTCCTATTGGATTCGTATACGTATTGTCGTTATTTTTTTTGTTAAAAACTTCACACTCATAAATTACATTATTTTTTATATACTTTCCCAAACTAACGACGTCTCATACATAATGAAAACCTCTTTGGCTTGGCCAACGATTTTATTCATATCTGGAAATTTGATACCACACTGACTCAAACAACCATAGCTTTGTTCACAATATGCAAATCAGTTTGAAATTAAAATTTTAACTTGTTAATATGATCCCGTGTCGAATAGAATACTTTTAGTTACTGGCCTTCGGTAAACCAAGCCCTTCAAGGCCGGTTCCCTTTGGTTATTATATAAACTCGATACCACAGTGACTCAGAGCAGATTGAAAATAAAGCTAGAGCAAGTCAATACGACTTTATGTTGAATAGAACTCATTTCGTTACTAGCCACCGATACACCAAGACATGCCAGGCTGATTCCCAAAAGATATTATGGAAACGTGATACCTCACTGACCCAACCAATCATAAAACTAGAGCTAAACAGCACAAGTTCGTTTCCCCCCCCCCCCCCCCCCACCCCACAAAATAACCAAAAGATACAGAATCTGTGATAATAAATTGTATCCGATAAAAATCAGTAAGGATTACAGGTAATTCGATTGATTATAGGTGTAGAGAATAACACGTTGAGCAAGAAACTAACACTAGGTAACAAGCACAGTTGCTACTGCCTAGGTGAGCTACCTACATGTACACAGAGACAGTCGAAGCCCTCGAAATACCTTAGGCTTAGGGATAAATGAACTTATTCGATAAAAATTGTGTGTGAAACAACTTGTATAGCTTTTGGATTATATATCGACCTCTTTACATCAAACATATGTTAAGGTGTTATACATTATTAAAAAAAATATATTAAATAATATGACGACAGTAGAAACATAATAATTCTTATCTATCGCTAAACTAAAAATAAACAAATCACCGACACATTTAAACGCGACCGTGCCTTGCTGTGCTCGAATCGTACGTCCATATCACGTTATCTTTAATTTCAATTTTGTTGTTTTGTTGTACTTCGTTTCCTTATCTTATCCAATCCCGTAATCGCGTCATATAAATCTTTCCCCTTGTGTATACAATTTTCATGTAATATGTGAAATATCAAAAATCATATATACATTTTTATTATCAGTATTTAATTTAATATTTTTTTCTTTTTTTTTTCTAGAAAGTAAATAAAACACAACTACACCATCAGACCAGCAACGCCAGCTCGAAAGATATCTAAAATAAAAAAAATTTACAAAATAAAATAAAAATGTGTATTACTGTTAATACGGCCCAAGAACAGTCATCAATGTATCAACAATTATGATATTCAAAGTGCTTTGAAAACAGCGAGAAAAATATTTTTTGTAAATTTTGTTTTTGTAAAAAAAAAGAAATTTAATTTATTTTGTCAAATTTGTAATTAGAATATAGTTTTTTTTTTTTTTTGTTAAATCGTTCTCGTCTTGTGAAAACTTAGTACAATAAAATTATAAATTTACTGTGGAAAACGCAACAAAAAAAAAAATATTAAAAAATAAAAAATTGAGTTGTTATTATTTAATTAATTGTTGTAAATATTTTATTTAAGCTGTATATTTATTTATTTATGTGTGTTTTGTTTAGTTTTGAAAAGTTTTACAAATCAAAAGGAAATTAAATTAAATTATTTCGTAAATTGGATAAAAAGCTTGTTTTGTGTATTAAAATAATATTTTTTTTTTTACATATTATACAAAGTGGTGTAAAACTGTTATATTTTATATTTTGTGTACTCGTACTAGTTTATTTTGGATTGTGTCAGAAGTTGTGGAATTTTTTTGTATTACTCTACTATATACATTAGACGGAATTCGATTCGCCCGCGCGCGCGCTCTATAAAATGCTTAATTCATTAGATGTGCTGGCTGGAAAAATATCGCCCGGATCAATTGATGGCCAATTAGAGAGCGAGAATAATAATAATAAATTAAATCATATAACTCATAATAGTAGTCATCCGTATGTTAAACCAAATTATAATCATTGTCATTCGAATGAGCATGAGCTGAATATTATTTGTAATAAGCACAAGTGAGTATTTATTGTCTTTAAAAACATTTTTTTTTTTTTTGGTAATTAAATTATAAATGTTTAAAAATTATATAAACGATTTTGTTGGATTATGTTATCATATATTTTATATTATGTTTAAGACGTTTACCTAAATATATATAGGTTTTACGCCTGTTCAGTAGTATACGTAAATTTTTTAAGTATACCTGTTCTGTAAGCTTCACTTGTAATACGTTGTGAATGATATTTCCTCTATCTGTAATTTGTATGTGCTGGTTCCTTGTGTACAGTACCATTTGTATTTGTATAGGGCTTTGTTAGAGAGTTTTATAAATGAGTGATTCAACTTATGATATCAACACAACACAATGAGGTAGGTATTGAGACTTCATGCGGTAAAAACAATTTTATAATTAACTTGTGCGATAATTGAAGTGATATCGTCAAATACGGTTAATGGAAACCATTTCGAAAATCTAACAAAATCCATGGTTTTATCAAGTGATCGATTTTGGTATACAGTAGGCTCTAAAATGCTTAAGTAAAAAATTGGAGAGATGTTGCAATACTTAATATTTTTGGAATTTGAAAAACATGTATTGTAATTATATTAGGCGCAGGGATGTATACAGGGTGTTATGAACTCGAGACTGATCGATTTAATTTAAACAAAAGTTATCGTTGGGGTGGGGCCCATTTTATTATATAGTGAGGTACAGGGACAAAGAAATGTTTCTTGATATGGCATCTACGTTCATATTTTACTTATTAGCTTATAAACTATTTGACCTTGATCAAATATTTATTGAATGTTATTTATATACTATTCCTTTTCCAATTACCGACTTATTTCAGACCTATCGACTTATTTGACGCCATCTTGAATAAGTCAGTCAATTTGTTTTAATTCATTATACCGACTTATTTGTGACGTAATAACAAAAAAACAAAACGCAATTTCTTTTACATGGAAGAAAAATTTTCTTGACATATTGGTCCTTGCTACTAGATTTGAAAAAAAACTACATGTATTACATTTAGTCAAGACACATTTTTGGAGACATTTCTGTGTAGACATACTTATTCAAATAACTCTCCTCGCGAAGTGACTTATTTGAATAAGTCGGTGTCAACAAACAAGTCGGTAATTGGAAAAGGGTCTTAGATATTATTGTGCAAACATAGACTTTTTTATTTAGTCCCGAAAATTTTTAACTTTAGCATACATTTTTCTAAAACACACTGCAGTTTAATCACATCATTTTTATTTTTAGTGATGTCCTCTTTATTTAATGATGAGAATCTGTCAATTGCCGTATAATTGTTACATTTCCTTAAATCATTTTACTCTCTTTTACATAGTAAAATATAGTATAGTCAAAAAAATGTTGACCTCGATTTACCGTTCGCTATATCGAAGTCAACAATACATTTTTTTAATCTCTGTGTGTGCGTGCGTGTGTTTGCGTACAAATTAAATGTTTGTGTTCTCTCAACAGCTCGGACGGTTTAACAGATCACAGTGAAACTTTATACATAAGCTTTTCCATAAATTGACAAGATTTTTGGTCGAAATCGATCTCTCGAAAGTGATACCTTACATATGGAGGTTTTTCATTTTTGCATGTACATATTTTGAAAAGAATATTTTTCAAAATTTAAACGAAAATTACCATTTTTATCAAAAAGTCATGATTAATTGATCGGAATAAAACTCCATACTTTAGCTGTGTCTTGACTAAATGTAATACACGCAGTTTTTATTTTTAAATCTAGTGACAACGACCAGCATGTCAAGAATTTTTTTTTCCTTCCGTGACTTTCTAGCAAAAAATTCTAAATTGAATGACATATTCAACACCTTTGATTAATTTTAGATATTATTTTAGTTGAGAAGTAGGAATGGTTTTTTCCGCCAATTTTTAATAAATATTTTGCGTCAGCAAGAGCTTTTTTATACTTTCGTTAATAAATCTGTCAAAATAAGTAAGTACATGAATTGGAACGGCTTCCCTTACTTGTTTGAGATGGCGCCAAATAAGTCAATAAGTTTGAAATAAGTGGGTCATTCGAAAAGGGCCAAAGACAAGTAATTACATTGGAAAAAAGTTTGAAATATTAGACAGGTTAAAATCCGGACAAGGTTCTTCATTTATAGCGAAACACTATGGAATGAATAAGTCAACAATAAGAACTATAAATCGAACAGAACTATTAGAAAAACGGTGGCCAGCGGAACAGCGATGAACACAAAGTTCTCTACTTAAAAACGAGAAAATCTAATTGAATACCAATATAAAAATGCTATAAAATACAAAGCATGTTTATTTACAACGGCATTCAGTGCAAGAAAAGGGTGGTTCTAGAAATATAAAAAAGCACATAACCTACAACTTACGGGTGAAATTGCATCAGATGTTCAACAAAAAGTCTTTAATGCAGATGAGACAAGTCTGTTCTGGAAGAAAATGTCAAAAGAACATATTTGGCGAAATTTGAAAAGTCTGCGAGTGGATTTAAAGCAGTTAAGGATCGGGTGACTTTTTTAGAAGCTCATCAGGTAATTTAATTCCATTGTTTATTGATAAGCTTGAATGGCAAAACGCTTGATAAAAAGGCTAGAATGACATGTGCCATAATCGGAGACTAGTTCCATAATTGTTTTGTACCTGAAGTCAATAATTACTTTGAAAAAAAATCTCTTCAATTCAAAGTTCATTTATTGCTTGACAGTTCCTCAACTCATCCAGTAATTTTGCAACACCCAAATGTGCAAATTGAGTTTCTACCGCCAAATACTACCTCGTTCATTCAACCTGAAGATCAATATATAATTTATACATTTAAAGCCCATTATATTAGAAGATCGTTTGTGGAAAAATTTTACAATTCTTAAATGTGTAAAAAATGTTGCGGCAGCCATCGCTGAAATAAAGATCAGCACTTTAAATGCATGTTGGAAAATTGGAAAATCATTTGGCCTAAACTAGTTCCTGAAAATAATGCCGTTCAAGCCACAAGAAATGTTTATGAGAATATCATCGACCTATAGATCGTATTCTCTTGGAAGGAGGAATTTCATGACGTTAAAACGCATGGTGGTGTTTAAGAGTTGTAAACGAAATTTTAAATACTGTTCTGATAGACGTGGTATAAGTCAAGCGCCCGGTTAAATTGTCAAAGACAGTTCCGAAAATGATAATCAATTAGAACCATTCACCACAAATATAGTACGTCAAGGGCTTCCAATAGGTAGGGAATTGCAAACATTTGTGCAACATAAACAGAGATAATGCACGGTCAAAGCCCCAACTGCGAAGATCTCTAAAAGCTGCTAGTCAATATGAAGACGTGTTCAAAAATTCAAGCCAAGGCAAACAAATGTCTTGACTGATTTCGTAAATTCAACATCATTACTGAAGTAGAAAATTTCACCGTATCAAATCGTGAATTGGTAACCATAGTAAATCAAGAAATTTCACAAAAGTGTCGAATAAAAAAGAAAAACAGATCGCAATTTCGGCACTCTCCAATCTCGATTTATTGGAACCAATCCCCCAGTTTTGTATAAAATCTTTCCTTCGCATTACAAGGTGTGTAGAAACATATGTTCAACTTTCCTTTATATTCATTGACTCGGTTTACACGGTCTAAACTGTAGGTGAACCTATCTTAAATTTTTTGTATGAACGCTATGTCTTGATTTACACGGTTTCGACGCACCTACCATGTAAATCGGTAAACTATAAGATCTATTTGCAACAAAATTGGTTCAGTTTAATTTTTCAAAATTTAAGGGGTAAATTCGATTTTCGACAAAAAAACAACTGAAACCTAAGTTTTCAAAACTGAAACAAAAACCTCTGATTTGTTGATGATGGTTGTCTGTAGATGGGATATAGCTAAAATGGAATAACTGATCGGGTGGAACTTAATACTTAAGCTTTTTCCATAAATCGATATTTGGCGAAAATCGAGCTCCCAGAAGTGGCAGTTTAAATAAAGCTTTTTCGTTTTTTGCAAATATTTTGAAATGTATATCATTTACGAGAAAAACAACGAAGTACTAAAGAATTCTTATTTTTACAAAATTTAAGCGGAAATGAGGTTTTTAAACAAATACTGATCGGTATGAAACTTCATACTTAAGCTTTCTCCAAAAATTTATAGATCCCAGAGATTTTTGACTGAAATCGATTTACCGATAATGGCAGCTTCCATAGAAGCTTTAGCCCAGACTGATTGATTGATCGGGATAAAACTTTATACTTAATTTTTTTCCATATATTTTGAGGCAGCATATTTGGCAAAAAACATTATTATTTTTCGCCTTCAAAAGACATCTTCCATACGAGCTTTTTATGTTATTTCAAATATTTTGAAAAGTATCTCAATTATGGGAAAATCGATTATGCACTAAAATTTTGCAACAATATTTGTTCAGCTAAATTTTCCAAAATTAAAGCAGAAATGTCGATTTTCGACAGAAAACTGTTTTTTTTAATAGTCATGTGTCTGTGTCATTTCTACAACTCCGAAAGGTTAACTGATCATGGTGAAACTTATTACTTAAGCTTTTATTGATTCACAAGAATTGGCTACTCTCTAAGGGGTTTTTTGGTTGTTACTTTGTTTTAGATAGCAAAAAAGTATAATTGTAATTTCATCATAAAATTGTTTTTCAATAAAATTTCGGCTCTGTATTGTTTAGATGGATTGACTGATCAGGATGAAACTTCATACTAAAGCTTTTTCCATAAATTTAGATTTACTGTGATATTTGGTCAAAATCGATGGACCAGAATTTGAGAGATCCTAAAATTAACTAGGTACCACAAGATATTTCTTGAACCTAATTTTAACTAGTAAATTCAGCGTTATCAGTAACTTCAAGCACCATAATTTACGCAATAAATAATTTTAAAAGCAAATGAAATTAAATTAAATTTAAATTTAATCAAGATCATTGAATTTTCGTGCAACCGTACTCACAGTAAAATTGATTCAAAATTGAAAACAAAAATACAATTTAAGAAAATACAAGAATTTTCACACTACCAGATTAAATTTACTCGATAGTATATCGGAACACTATCACCCTTTTGAGAAATCATTTCCATTGCAATAAAAATTATTCTCGTCAAAATACGAAATATTTATCGTTAATTTTTTTTTTTTTTGTCAGGTGCTTCGCTTTATCTAAATGCAGTATTTTTGGTAACTTTCTATTTTTGATATGACGCCTGACACTTCATGGGGGAGTCGCTTTGAGTGTTTTTTCGTAACTCTGTAATCGTTGTATGACTGTCTTGTTGGATGGTAGAGGTTGCGTAGACGATTCCCGTCCAGCCAGATATTTCAAGGTTTAGATGAATTTTTTTCTAGATGTGCTGCTGATGCATTTGTGCTCACCGATTTTATTAAGTTTCATTGTTCTTCTATGCAGAATACCTTGGCTAACAAGGGATTTTGAGAAGCAAGCTTCAAAGTTGGCCCGGACAACTTAATTATTCAATGTTCCAGTCCATTGGGGCCAATATTTTTTCGGGATATTATCATTTCGGGAAAGTATAATCCGCAATAACAAGAAAGTATTCATAATCGACATTGGCACTATTGAACAAGAGGCAGATGTATGTCATATGACGGGAACCCTTTCAACAGAAATTTCAATTGTTAAAATACGTGACTATGGGGTAAATCCTCTATCCGGTCGCAAGTTAATTATTTGCGATCAGAAATATGGTTACTAGATTTATTTTGTCATGCCAATTTTTACATCGTTTTTAAATTTAAATTTGTTTTGCGATTGTTAAGTAGAAATACATAAAAAGACTGCGATCTCGGAAAATGCGTAGCAGTCTTTTCGTGGATTTCTACTTTACAATAGCAATACAAATTTAAATTTAAAAAAGATGTAAGAATTGGCATGACAAAATAAATCTAGTAACCATATTTCTGTTAATAATTAACTTGCGACCGGATAGAGGATATACCCCTATATAAATATTCGGGAGTAAACGAGGAGATGTCGACATACTTCACTATACTCGTGGTTTTCAACACAAAAATAATATTTTTTATTTTTTGTATTTATCTTTCATGCAATTTACAAAATGGCGGAAGAAAATTCAATAAATGTAAGATCGCTGCTAAAATTTTTGCAAGGGTTAATGGTCACCCAGAAACAATACAAGCCGCGTTCAGTGATAATATATATTTATTTCGATGCATTCAACAAAAATGAAGAAAAATTTTCAGTTTATTTTTATTTATTGATCATTAATCATTTAATTGACCTACTGTGTCCCAAGCCAAGTCCAGAACAAACTAAATTTTTATTAAGAATACAACATGGGAGAGAATCAATTGCAACATATCTAGAGGAATTAAAACGTTTGAGTGATTCCAGCAATTTTACATGAACATCCTGCAAAAATAGTACTGTCGAGATCCATTTACGCTCGTGACAAATGCGCAATTCGGAAAAACGCAAATTTTTGCGAAGTATATGTGCACAATTCATATGTACACATGGCCATGGATGAAGGAAGTAAGGTCCGGAAACTAATGAATATGTGACGAATGATCTAAGAAGTAAGCAATGCTTTAGGCTCCCTGAATTAAAAAAAGTTGAAATTAAAAAGGTTGACTTAAAAATAGTGTTTTACTTGAAAACATGGGACCTTTTTTAAGCCATACTTTTAACAAATTTTCTGACTTAACAAAGGTGTTTTACAAAAACAAATTTAATTTCAAAATAACACAAGAAGGCATATTTTATGTCATTTTACAAATATATTTTTTAATTCATTTTCAAAATGACTTTAAAAAGGCATATTTTATTTCACATTATAAATATAAAATTTACATTTGTCTTTAATAAACATTGAAATGCATGCGTAATTTCACATTTTAAGAAAACGGTTTCTTGTTTTTCTGGTTACAGTTTTTTGTTGTATTGTAGAGAAAACTAAAAAACGAAGAAATACATTTTCATAAACTTCAATTGTGAATTATTATTTGTGTATTAATTCTGAATTAAAATATGCATTTTTTAATTCATTTTGAAATTTACAATTGTTTTTTGCACATTTTCATTAATGAATACATTAGTTGAAAATTTTGAATGGCTTTAATTTGCATATTATAGTAAAAGCCCGATTATCCGGCATCCAATTAACCGGAACACTGAGTTAACTGGAATTTTAATTTTTAGGAATATTTTTTGCTTTTTCCTCTTTCTGTGCCGGAGAATTGAGTTTTTACTGTAATATGAAAATTAAAGCCATTCCAAATTTTCAACTAATGCTTTGATTAATGAAAGTGTGGAAAAAACAATTGCAAATTTCAAAATGAATTAAAAAATGCATATGAAAGAGAAAAGAAAGAGACAAAAGCCAAATAAAATCCTAAAAATTAAAATTCCGGTTAACTAAGTGTTCCGGTTAATTGGATGCCGGATAATCGGGCTTTTACTTTAATATGAAAATTAAAGCCATTCAAAATTTTGAACTAATACTATCATTAATGAAAATGTGCAAAAACAATTGAAAATTTCAAAATGAATTAAAAAAATGTATATGAAAGAGAAAAGAAAAAGAAAAACGCAAAAAAATTATAAAACTTAAAGTTCCGGTTAGCTAAGTGTTCCGGTTAGTTGGATGTCGGATAAACTGGCTTTTACTGGAATATGGAAATTAAAGCTATTCAAAAATTTCAACTAATGCTTTCATTAATAAAAATGTGCAAAAACAATTGAAAATTTCAAAATATGAAAGAGAAAAGAGAGAGACAAAGGCCAAATTAAATTCCAAAAATATTAAAATTCCGGTTAACTGAGTGTTCCGGTTAATTTGATGCTGGATAATCAGGCTTTTACTGTAATAAGAAAATTTAAGCCATTCAAAATTTTCAAATACTGCTTTCATTAATGAAAATGTGCAAAAAACCATTGAAAATTTCAAAATGAATTAAAAAATGCATATGAAAGACAAAAAAAGAAAAAAAAAGCAACAAAAATCCTAAAAATTAAAATTACGGTTAACTGTGTGTTCCGGTTAATTGGATGCCGGACAATCGGGCTTTTACTGTTATATATTTTTACGTTTTATTTCGATCTTAAACATTTTCACATGTTATTTGATATTCTAAATGACTTAAAAATACACATTTTATGGTACATATTTATAAACATACTTCTTAAATCAATTTCAAAATGACTTATGATATGCATAAATAAAGACAGCTTTTTTTATTTCATTTTCATTACAGATTTTAAGTCAATTTTAACATGAAATAAAAACAGTCGTTTTAAGTCCGAAAAAACACCATTTTTAAGCCAGCCTTTTTTAATTCAGAGAGCCAATGCTTTATATTCCCAATGTGTTGTTGTGTTTTTTTGTAGTAGGTTATAACTTGTAGCCTTTGTGAAAAAACCCTCCGGGATAGGATTCTTTAGATGGGTGTCCAAGATAAATCTAGTAATTAGGGAATATGGAATTGGGCAAAGAATCGGTATGATATCAAAGGGCCGAATGTCGAAGCGCCGAATTTCCAAGGGCCGAATGTGTCGAAGGGCCGAATGTCGAAGGGCCGAATGTGTCGAAGGGCCGAATGGGTCTAAGGGCCTAATTTTTTTAAACTTTTTTTTTGTTTTGAGAAATATATTTTTTTTATTTTTTTATTTAATTTAATTATTTTTTGTACATATCCCTTTTTCAACCAAAAAAACGGCATTATTTAATTCCAAACCACACAAATGTGTGGGTAAAAAATCATAGTATTTAATGGCGTTTTTGATAAAAACTTTGGCTAAAGTGTAGATGACGTATATATCGCGGGAATCGGGTAAGATGAAATTTTTTTAAAAAATTTTCTTTATAGGATTGTGCATCTATCGTTTTTAGGAAGTGCAAGCCAAAAATTTCGAGAAAATTGTCACATTTTCCGGGAAAATTAAGACCTTTTCATTTTTTTTGGTGACAAATTGCATATTATTTTATTCAAAATAGTACAAATGTGTAACTTTTTTTTAACTTTTATATTAGCATTGTATTTTAACAGTTTTTCGACAGTACAAGTAATTTTTCCGGGAAAATTTTGCAATTTTTCTAGGAAAATTTTATTATTTTTTTCACTTAGTTTAAAATTATAAATAAAATTTGCAACTTGAAGAATTGTATAAATTCTGGAAAAGCAGGGGTTTGGGGCAGCCACCATCCTCTAAGGTGTACAACGAATCAAAATTACTTTAAAAAAAATTTATATTTACAAAAGTTGATTTTTTTAACATTTGTGGCACTATCAGAAGAAGCGATAAGAGCAATAAAAACTCTTTGATCTGTAAGGTTGACGGAGCAATTATTATTAATAAAAATAAATAAAACTAAAAAAATATTGAAAAAATAAAAAAAGAGGAAAATTTTCCGGAAAATCAAAGTTTTATTAAAATAACGCAAAAGTGTAATTTTTTCCCCGTTTCATGAAAGTGTAATTCGAATTTTTATCATTAAAATTAAGATTTGATAAAAAAACGGCAGATTTTTAATTTTTGGAAGAAAAAATCAAAAAATTATTTTTAGAAAAACAGAAAATTTTCCAGGAAAATGTGGTGATTTTTCCGAAATTTTTGGCTTGCACGTCCTAAAAATGATTGGTATACAATCCTATAAAGAAATTTTTTTAAAAAATTTTCATCTTACCCGATTTCGGCGATGACGTAGCACTTTTACACGGTGGTGCATGACAAAATTTTCCTCCACAAAAATGTATCGCTGACTGGACACGTGATGAAAAATAGTAAAATACATAAATTCATAAGAAATTCATTTATGTTCAATAAAAAAAAAATTACAAAATATTCAATAAAACAACAAATTAAAAAAATTATATTTCTAAAAACAAAAAAAAAATCGGCCCTTCGACCCATTCAGCCCTTTGACATTCGGCCCTTCGACATTCCGCCCTTCGACCCATTCGGCCCTTCGACACATTCGGCCCTTCGACATTCGGCCCTTCGACACATTCGGCCCTGCGACACATTCGGCCTTTCGACATTCGGCCCTTCGACATTCGGTCCTTTGTACCCATTCCAAAGAATCTACATAGCTTTCTGGAAATCTGGACCTTAATTACTTTTCTTAGTATATTTTTCTTAAAAATCATTTTAAAAAAATTGTGTGCACTATACATTTTGTTAATTTGTCGTAATTGTGGGTGTTTTGCCAGAAAGATTCCTAGTAGTGTTAGGAATCGATCTTTTGAAAGATACTATATTTCAATTTTCAAAAAACATTGTAGTGTTATATAGTCGTTTACCCTTTCCTTTAAAAAGAAAGTGCGTCGAAACAGAATGCAAATTTAAACCAAGATTTTTTCAGTCTACAGTGGTTAAGAATATGTGGCAACTGATTTGCACTAAATTCCCAATATACGAATCCATCCATCAAACCTAAAATTAATAATCAAAACGTAACATAATTTCAATTTATCGTCCAACAATTCTACGCCCATTGGACACAATCTGTCATATTTCAGACACAATATAACCTCAATCAATCATGATTTGTGCGACGTACGTACGATACTCAACCAAATTGGCTAAATAAATATTTCACAAATAACAAAAAAAATAAATATACCATAGACATGATAATAAAAATCCACCCATCAATAATTGACTCAAATTTTCAATCTCCCGCAGCAAGAAAATCGACGAAAACAACGTTTGGTGGTGAAATTTTGCGTTAAAGAGGCACCCGAACCAAACAAATCACACACAAAAATAAAAATATTTCATCTTACATTATTATTAAATAAAGTATGACATCAATTCGTCTCTTCATCTAAATGATTCTAATTTAATCAGATTTTTATAAAAAAAAAAAAAAAAAAAAGTAAAAAATAAATTATGAGATTCGTTCATTTTGCTTATAATTTTATTACTTATGATATAAGACGTCTATGCTTCTGCTGCTGCTCTATAGATAGGATAGAGTAGAGCTCTCAGTATTTGTCTTAGATTTTTAAATTATTCCGTTTGACGTAATTTTAATTTATTTAATTTTTTATATTAATAAAATTAAATTTTACATTTATAAAAATAAAAGTAAAATGAAAAACTTAATAAAAATTTATTTATATGAATGTCATGCTGTTTTTGTTTATCTTAAGTTGTATACGGAATATTATACAAAGACGTCAACAAGTTTATTATTTCTTACTCTCGTATCTCGCTTTGTGAACGAATATTTTAAATTAGGATTTATAATGAACATTGAATAGAATACGGACTCATTAGGATATTTAAATGAATAAAGACGAACTTTAAGGAGAATGGACCAAATATCGAGCGTCCAAAAGTCGAAAAGTACTAACACCTCGTGAAAATTGATCCAAATGCTGCGTTATAGAGCGAAAGAAACAACACTTTAATTTTTATTCGTTTTCTTGCAAAGTTGCAAGATGTTACACTTTTTTTTCTATATGGCTGGGTTAACGTTCAGTTCTTTCAACTTTTATATTTCTTTTATTGGAAAAGTTTTAATTATATGCCGTTTCACTATATTGCAATAAACATTTTTATTGCTGTGCAATTTGTAAGTTTTAAAATGCTTATTTGAATATTGGAATATTGATTGTGGGGTAGTTCATGAAGAAGCGGGTTAAAGCGTGCGGAATTATAAATAAATAAACTTATCTATTGGGTAAGACGTTTAACTTGTAAAACTATTTTCCTCCGATAGGATTACTACAACCGCCGGGTTGGACCGCCATATGTCCAAGGAAAAATGAATGAATATTACGTATGCAATGAACTAGACTGATCTTATCGTGTTAGACATTTAATACAACACCATATTAACCCTTTATAGCAACTCTACTAAATATGTTTACTGTTATTACTGTCTTGACCTGTTTCTTATGTCCATAACATATTAAATTTTTATAAACACTTTAAAACTCATCTCGAAAATTACAGTCATTAAAATGAAAAACTTTCCCGATTTTCATTAAATTTAAATAGCTGCCATAATTACTCCATTTCACAACAAAAATAATTAAAAACAAAAATGTTACAGTTTTTTAAGGAATTCGCCAAAGTTGAACGTGTGAAAGTATATCGTGGGCTGTATCAATTGTAAGCGAATATTGTTGTTTTATTATACATAACAAAATCATTAACATTTTCAAGTATTTACAAATTGAAGACTTTTCCATCTAACAACAATAACAACACGTAATAATAACGAGGGTTGATATAGAAAATCGAAAGGCGACAATATTGTTATGTTAAGAATATTTACCTACCTTTACAACGCACAAAACATTTTCGAGATTATAAATATTTGATGCCTGCACCTGGTAAAACTCACGCATGCTAATTCCGACATGACGGCTCAAAATTTAATTATCTTTTTCAAAAAACATAATTTCCACAATTTTCTATACCGAACGAATTACGGTATAACAAATTATTTAGCTATTTTTGTGGTTGGTGTATAAGTGACGCAGCTGTATGTAAAATTGTCTGCGGAGGAAAGAAACCCAATAACCGAATTACGAGAATTTATGTTTATCACATTTATTATGATTCATAGCCCGAATATGTATAGCCAAATAGTCCACAGATGTTTTATGTTCATTCACACACTTTGCGATGGTTTATCGCTCGTAATAAATTATGTTATGCGAGGACGAGAATTAACCCGAACCGCAACTCGAATACGATAATTTATTGGTTATTTTAAATGTGTTTTACGACAATTTAAATGCAGACGTTGGCTAAAATTTACATGTCAATATTTTGTTTAGGTGTTCGATTAAAACACATATGTTACAAAATCAAAGAACTATGTAACCAAAACTCGGTCGTTGAGTTGGACAATTTGTGAATAACGCTCTGAAATTTGATCACAGTTTGCTACGCATAAGGTTATACACCCGAAAGTAGTTAAGATAACACTCACCCAGAAAATAACCGTACCATAAATGATACCTCAACATTGCATATATTTCCCATCAGAAACTTTTCCAATGGCTGGCAAAATTGATCTGAGCCTCCTGAAATAAATACCGAAAAGCCGTGCGCACTCTTGCGAACACTTTTGCTGAGTACACGGTTAGTTTGGTAGCAATATGTCAAAATAATCCGAAAGTTCCATTCAAAAATGGAGGAGTGAATATGTTGCGGCCAACACCCGATTTTCTTTTACCACGAACGTATACATAGATCTCGGGCATAACATCTGATTTTAAGAAACTTACAATATTTGCACTAATGCTGTAATTGTCGGCGATATGGTTGTCGAGACGTGGATGTCGGCGATGTTGTTGTATTGGCGATGTGGCTTGTCAGCGATCTGGGGCTTGTCGGTCAAAATTCCTGTCTGCGATGTGGTTGCCGGCGATATGGGCGGATTCCATATACTCGATCTCGAACTGCCTTCCTAATGTAAAATGGTAGTGTATTAAAAAAGGTAGGTGCAGCCAAATCTATGGAATGTTACCGGGAAATTGATGGTTGCCGCGAAAATTGTATCGAAAATCGCTTCTTATTTGACCACTTCAATTAAAAAAAACTCTCACTACTTAGAGACATACAAGTGTTTTAACGGCAAGATGTAGGATGTAATAAATAAATTCTAAGATGGTTCAGTTCGTGGTTTCCAGCTGTACTTTCCAATTAAGACAAGTGTCCAAGTGGACACCAAGATATTTAAAAGAGTCAACTCGTTCGATGTTAAAACACTCAGAGTGGGAACCACTAGATGTGCATTGCCTGCTGTGATTAGTCTCCCGAGTCAAAATGGCCAAATTAATGTTACCAGACAATTTAAACAACATGAATTTAGTTTTCCGGTTTAAAATCAGGCGATGCTAGTCCAAACCATGAGAGTAAAACTTTTAGATCAGAATTGATCATCGCAATAACGTTACTGGGAGAATTCTCACAATAAGCCAAAGCCATGTCATCGTCAAACCCAGTAGAATAACCATGAAAATTCAGTATAAACACACAGTTAATATAAATAAAAAACAGCAGTGGGCCTAATACCCAATCCTGGGGAACAACAACGCTTATAAATTTCGAATTGTTTAATTTATCGTTTGGCTTAGCTCTCACCGATCTACCTACTAAGTACGATGCTAACCATTAATTTGAAACTCCCATAAACCCTATATCATACAAAATAGAGAGCAGAAACTTGTAATCAACCATGTCGAAGGCTTTAGCTGTATCAATAAACAAAGCCCCCCAACTATTATCTATAAATAGTCGAAATAGTATCCAAAAATATCTGAAGAGCTAGCAACGGAGTGTCGATGTTAAAAGTGAAATCCCAGTCCATATGATAATAGTCTCAGAGCCTGATAAGAGGCAAAAATTCTTAGGCCCAAGCCGACGCTGTTATACTTGTAAGGTCATTAGACCTAAGTCTAACAAAAAAGTGATCAATGCAAGTTGACGAAAAAGCCCTCGTGGGAATACCAATCAATGGTTCAAGTCCAAAACAAGTCATAACATTTAAATAATCAATGATGCTGTTTGGAAAATCAAGAATATCAATGTTTATGTCTCCAAGAAAAAACAAATTTTTTGGCCTATTACTGCCCATACCCTCGGCCATTTCCTGAACAAAAAAATTTATCGGATCTTGTATTGGGTAAAGTGAAAAAAAAGTAAATACTTTTTTCATGTAAATACTACCGAGTTAGGGAGAATAAAATATAAAATATTTTCTCAAGTGCTAGATAAAGTGATTGCAAAATCACAAGAATTTATAGTATTCCCCAAAACTGAACGTGAAATGATTACCGCAAACGATCAATGGTTGAAAAAGTTAAATGCCGCATGCCTCACGTCGATTTTTTTTTTGTCTAAATTTCCAACTAACTAAATTGATGGTTAGTTCATACCAATCGTTCAAAGATGGCACAAAACAAACCGCATCTGATGTTTAATTAAAATCTGGTAAATAAACTTAAATTTAACATTAATCGGAACTAGGTTTGCAGTTTCGAACTAAATATCGTGTAGGTTTCGGTTTATAAATATTAGAGACATCTAACAATTCCTGGGTGAACTAACGATCAATTTAGTTAATAGGAAATTTTGACAAAAACATCGGCGTCAGGCACACAGCATAAGATTACAAACGTTATTGGTGCGCTCGATTGCACGCACGTTGAGCCAATATTTTTGAGGATAAATTTTTTCAAAGTAAATACTAGGAAAATTTTAATAATACGCTCTAATACGTCGTATTTGCATAAATCGAAAAAGTCAAAAATTAATTTATATGGAAAACGCTTAAGTATGGAGTTTCATCCCGATCAATCAATCCGTGGATTGGGATGTACAAAGACGAACACCCAATTTGTCTGAAAAACAGTTTTTTGTCAAAAATCGAAATTTCCGCTAAAATTTTGGGAAACAGATTTTGGTAAATTCAAAAGATTTTATTCAAGCTGTCACTTCGAGTGGAAAAACTAAAAACCCCCTATGGAGGTTGTCTTTTCTGGTCGACCGATTTCAGCCTAAATTTACTGAGATCTTCCAAGTTGTGTAAAAAGCTTAGGCATGATGTTTTTCCCCGATCATTTTTTATAATCTGCCCACTCAGATTTTTGAATAAATTTTGTAGCCAAATTAACAATCTTTCGGCTGAAACTAGGCTCAATAAAATTTTTACTCCGTCCTTGTTGTGTCGCCGCTAACCCCAATGCTTCCATGACCGGACAAGCATTATCGGTATTATATATTATCGAAACGTTTTTCTTCCTTTTTTTATATTTTAATCTATGTAATCTGTCCTGGTGCCGAAACACACCCAACTCTTTCGTGGTTAGGTTTTCACGTCCTACTTTACGCATTGCTTACCAAAACGAGGATGTACATTGCATAGCTCCATGCCATCCTATACTGGCGTGGAAGATTGGTCGGCCTATTTGTTTTACACTCCGACAGGGGGACATAGTTGTGTTCCATTTCATTACATTATTAATCAGATTTTTTCTTGCTTTGTTACATTTTAAAGGATCATTTGTTCCATCTATTCTAAGCTGGTATGGTATTCGGCTTTGTCATACGAGTTCTTGGAGCAGTAACGAAGGTGCGTTAATACCGAAAGCCAGTAAATCTAATCAGTCTGCCATCGACGTTTTTGAAATCATTAGAAAGTATTGTTTATACACAATGGTAAAGTTTTCTGAAACGCCACTGCAGGAACTTGTTATTACGAATGAAAATTCCCTAAGAAATAACTCACATAATTACGTTTCTATTTACTCAAGTAACGCATTGTTGGGTTTAAGTTGGATGGTTGCGCTGTCACCTAGTTAAACGTCAGCGACCCGGGTTTATCGCTCAGGATTATGTGGTTGATTTTATGCTGTGTAAGATAGCGGAAGTTTGACAGCGGAAAATAAGAGGTTACGCTACTCGCCGCAAATGACAGAACTATCACTAAAGAGAATTAATTTTGTTATGTAATTACCAGAGGAAATTTTTTATTCAGTTTGTATGTCTTTGTTCACTAAATAAAACATCTCAGCGGGATAAAATATTAAAAGTGATCTTTAATTAAAAGTGATCTTATTTCTAAACGATCAGGAATTTTAAAGTAAGGATGGCCAAAATTCTAGGATCTAAGTGTGCTGGACTAAAACTGTCCATTTCATAACCAGTCCTTATGAAAAATGGTATCCGTACATTTTACACGATATAAATAAATTTTAAACTGGAGGGAACTCGGCTATTTTCTAATTAAATTTTGTAAAATTGACATCGCATTCATGAACAACTCGGAAATAATTTATGGATTTCAATTTTCACTATAATTTTTTGATTTTCTTTAGAATTTTGTCCAAAACTTACTTTAAAACCCCTGATCTATCCAAATTTGGATGGCGGAAAGACGGAATGTTGATAAATTCCAAGATTTCAAATACCGAGTGTTCCTTTACTTCGGGGATCAATCAATTTGTCTTTTAAGGAGATTTAATTTTATTTGTATAAAACATAACATACAGTAATTTAAAAGAAAATAATAAGTTTACAATTAAAAATAAATAAGTCAATCCTGAATGAAAATTTAATCAAAATGTCGGATCAACTTTCAATAAAAATCATATTTATAAAATTAAATATGAATTTGCTAGTTGGAAAAAACAGAATTAAAGTTTTTTTTTTTTTTTTAAGTTTTACATTAAAGCATAATATCATTTAAAACAAAGTGAACAAACAAAAATTAAATTAGAAATCAGTCTAGAATCAAAAAAAAATAAAATATAAAAACACGTTCATTTTGCATTTTGCAAAATGTCAGATGGCGTGTTGTAAGCCACCAAGAAAGTACCTTAACTGCAAACATGATGGATACCCTTTATTAGTAATTCAACATTTTTTAAACTAAGTAACCATAATTTTATTGCTTTCAGTTTAACGTTAGTATTACGTTCCTGTCTTAACCTTGCAGGGATTTTATTGTATAGATATGGAGCCATGTACATAAAACTTATACGCGTAGCTTCAGACTTAATTTTTGCTTAACGCAAACTATATGGTCTCTTAGATTGTAAGTGCTATCTTTCAATAGACTGCGATCCTCTCTTCTCATAAAGAACATTTTCAAACTTTGTATATGTATAGATTACGAAATTGAAATAATTTAGATCTATAAAACAATGGAAAAGGGTGATGTTTTTGAGCAACCACCATATTATTCAAATTTGAAAAATATACACCACAATTAAATTTGCCACATCGGTTATGTATAGGCATATGACGAGCGCCATCCATTTTAAGGGCTAGTTGCTGCAAAGGCCAATGTAACAGGTTTAAAATGTTCAGTGATTAAATTGACATTTTTAATGGAATCATTTGGATTTATTTTTATATTAGATTTGATATCTGCCATTTCACACATAATTTTTTCCAGTGATCTTTTTATGTAATCTAAATAATTTATATTGTCACTCGTAACATTATTGTTTGATGATGGACTAACAATGCTGTCGTTACATTACCGAGCAGTTTTTTAGCTTCAACACAATTGTTGCACTGCCATTATGATTTATTTTTTAATAAAAAATCAATCTCATTATTGTTCTTTTAAATTGAAAATATGAAACTAAAAAGGAAATATAATAATTAAATTAAAATAATGAAAGATGATATGAAAGTAGCATTATTTGGAAATGTTATTATAAAGGACGAAATATTTAACAAAAAATTGTCATGTAAAAGTTTGTACAATTTTGTAAACAATAACAAGTTTGCATTATATACCAAATAATAATGACATTTGACAAAAAAATTGAAAAGTATCGTCGAATAGCGTAAGGTCACCTCAAAAAGTTTAGTTCATAATTTAGCCGAAAAAATCGACCGGAGCCACACAATATTAACCGTAATATCGGAAATGACGTATCAACGTCGACGTATTGATGTTTCCCTTCGCATTGTGGAAAATTGGTTTTTGACACATTAATCGGGTCGTTTATATTAAACGTAAAAATGTAAATTTCTTTAGGTAGCATCTCTATATCAAATTGTGTCAAGCATCTGCGAGTTATTATGGATGCAAAGCTTCCATGGAAAGATGGTAAGGTCATCTTGGCCATAAACTTCATACAAATGCCGAATTTTCTTTGAAGAGCCTTTGCAAATTCCAGGGGATATCTTCCAAAATGTTATATTTTATAAACTTAAACGGTTCTGTCGTCTGTTCATCAATAGTTATCCGTAAAAGTGCAATTACAAAAACTACTTGCATACAAAATTTGTCTATTGTTTACTTTTTCAACTGCAGTCCTGTATTTTATGTTCAATACGTTGAAACTTGTCGTTTAACTAGTAGTGAAGCATGAAAATCTCGTGCAAAATTTAACTTCTCAAATTCGTTTTTCATGATCTTTATGTCTAGAGATTTTTGGATGTCTTAGGGATTCAGGAACAACCCCTCCATGAAGGTCAGCTTAGCCTCATGAGACAAAATTTCTAATATAGTCGTCCAATTTGTTAATATTACGTGAACTAACGGTAGGTACTAGAATTTTTTATCGCTGTCTTTTTGGCACCTAATCGATTAGTCTGGGTTTGTGTGGAATAACACAGCTAAATTATTACAAGCAATTATGAAATCTTCCCGATCCATGACAGGAGGCCATGTCCGTACTCTTTGGTGCAGTGATTCTAATTGTGGTATTCTGATGGTTATCGTTACGACATTGCGGTTAAGAGTGTTCGTTCTTGGAGATGTATCGAATACTAAAGTGCACGTTTTCTAACACATAAATGTTAGTATGGGGTGCTATGTTTCTTGAGATATGACGACTTGTTGAACAAGCATTTATTGAAATGTTTTTCCTAAACTTTGTTATAAATTTCGATGTTTTGTTTTTGTTTTAGTGTGACCTGATAACTGATGCGACATGAAATGAAAATCAGCAATTCATTCTGAAAAATAAGTGTCAAACATAATTTTATTTCCCCGATGGTGGCTTTCTCAACCCTACTAATGTTTCGCCTTAAGATGTATAGTTCCACCGCTGAATGTTGAAAATTTTAAATGTCTCTTGATAATAAAAATGATTTTATTGATAAAATTCATAGAAATTGGTGAACGACATACATCATCAAAGTCAGGGGTCGAGACTTCACAAGGTATTTGAAGCGAAAAGATAAAACCTTTTTGATTTGCTTAGGTAGGAAATATATTTATAAGAAGAAAAACTTTTCTAAGGATATAATTAACATTGCACCAACCCGGAAAATCACGAAAACGTTAACATGACAATTTCCTATACCAATAGTTTTAAATACTAAGCCTGAATTGTACAAACAATTTTTTGATATTCTTCAAGATATTTCTAATAAAATGCAAGCGCTACCAGCTCCAAAACGGTGAAATTATCGCACCTGAGTACGGATTTTGTTCGAAAAATGAGGCTTGAGAGTTGGGTGTTTTGCTACTGTTTCGCTCAGGTTATCGCTGAAAGTTCCGCAAATAAATTGCCAATTTAAACCATTTTAGATATGAAACCTATGCTAAATTTTTGCTTTAGATCAGACTTTTATATCCGCCTTTCAGACTTGAACTATTGGCGTTATATCTGAAATGGATGGACCTAACTTTTACATTTTTAGTATAAATTTTTGTATTGATCCTTAACTATTGTTACATTGCGAATGAGGTTATTTCTTTTCATTATGCCAATAAATATTTAACCAACTTTTATTATTAGTGTTTAATAGTTTTGTAAGCGATCTTATACATGATCGTTATATCCCAAGTATTTTTAATTTCGACTTTTTTGCTTTTTATCGAACATTAGTTCGAAACTAATATTCGAATATTCCTTAGATTTAGTTTCGAATTATTCTAAGAAGTCGTATGAAACATGTCGCGAAAAATCGAAACTCGTCGAAACTCAATATAATAAAATAGTGTGCATGTATGGGTTAAAATCAAATTGGCTGGAGCAATTTTGTGCATGTATGCGAGATTTCTAAGTATTTTATTAATAAAACTAAATTTAAATTTTATTTATATAAAAATATTTTATTAAATGCATACATAAACCGAAATATGTAGTAGTTAGTTATTAATGATGCGTATTGTAAATGATTCGTGTTGTAATCAACCCCAATAATTCACGTGTATGCTAATTTTGTTCGAAAACCGCGACTTGAGAGTTGGGAGTTTTTTTTGCTATTTAATCAGCACACTAGACGGAAATATGAAATTTATTTATTATTTACATCAATCAATAATAATATTAATTTTGTGCATGTAGTAGGTTAGTGCAACTACAGCAAAACTCCCAACTCTCAAGTCTCAGTTTTCGAACAAAATTTGTGCTCTGGATACGTTCGACAAATGTAAATTATCTAAAATAGAAAAGCAAATTTATTACAATAAGTAAAATTTTGTAGAATTTGATTATCTATTTTATCTGTCATATATACATTTTTATAATTTGAATATTTTATATCCCTTCAAACTTGCGAATTGATGGTGCCATAGAAATAAAAAAAATATATTTTAATATTTACAAATAACGGTTCCCCGAAAATTATGCTAAAAACAATTCATCGAAAACACAATTCATCGAAACAAAATGTTTCATCTAAAAGTTTCTTTTGAACATCAGTATTTACAGGTTAAGATTTCCTATGGAAATTTCAGAATTTCTGTGAAATGAAATATGGTGTAAATTACAGGCAATTCACATAAATGTGGTATTTATCATAGATATGCTATAATTCTTCTTCTATCCAGAACAGATAGCCACTTGACGATTTCTTGAGTATAGGAGCTGAGATATGAATATTCTAATCAAGTAATACTCCAAAATCGTAGAATACTCTTGAACAATATATTTCACATGCAAATGACCATTTTCTATATAAGCCCCAATCACCGTAAAAAATCACATAAGTATTTTTATTGCAATTCTGAATAGCTATTGGGGATAGACTCGAGCCAACAATCTTTCAGGTTGGGGTTTATTTGACAAAGCCTAAGTGTCAAAATCGGTATAAGGATCTTTACATAGATGAACCGACACTCGTGCGTGGAACTATGATGGGAAATAAATATTTATCTTAATAAAGCCGAAATCATGGGCACTCGCCAAAGGCTAAAGCAATGCGGGGAAATGCAGATTACAAGTAGCTCCTTCGCCGAAACGACATACCAGGATCAAAACCCACACGGAGATGCAGATTGGGGTCAAGGGCTGAAGAAATTGGAGGTCAAACTGAAGAGATTGGAAACCAACCAACCAACCAATCAGACGGTATGCGGCCAATTATCCAGCGGTGCGGGGTAGTTTGCAAAGTTGGGAATTTTTGGCTGAAACAGACTATAATTAATTTAGATCATTCTGCATTACACCAAAGCCGTTTTGGTAGCTCTCCGTCTCAGACTAGCAATATCTAGAGAAAACATAGTTCTTATACATGGACCGCTGCTAAATATTAACAGAAATTATGATATTTGAGCGAACGGGCATTGAATCATATTCTCTGGTAAACTCGAGAATATTAGATCCAGCATTCTTCTGAAAAGTAATATAAAAATATTTTTCTCTTAACCTTCTACTCGATATACTGACGGCAACATAATGGCGACTTGTCTAGAGATAAGTATCGTTACTACCAGTTTTGGCTGATTTAAGCGTATGTGACCTAACAAAGTTTGGGAGCAGGCCAATACCAAAATGGCTGTCAGTGGAACTTGGGACCTACCAGAAAGTATGTAGAGAAGCCAACAATAAAACTAAAATTAGTAGAAAGGCTCTGGTTTGGAATTCGTACAAGGAGACCCTTAAAATTATTAAAAAGGTACTGAGGAAGGTTAAAGGAAGTTTCGTGACTAAATTGAAGTGTTATACGGCATACACAAGCATAAGTCTTGCAGAGTTTTAAGTGATAAAATGGGGAATAATAAGGATTTCCGAGAAATCCCGCCATACGAAGATTATTTCTACTAATCAAACCACTTCCAGTTATTAAATTCGACTGCATGTCCATGTTAAATAACATGTTTATGTGAATTGCCTGGAATTTATACTGATTTTTTTAAAAATAGGCGATCGAACCAACCCGTGACAGAAAAGATGAATTTATGAAAATTTAACACAGGTTTATACTTTTTTTTTTGCAACATTGAGTGTGTCGTAGTTTTCAATTCAGATTTTAAAACTAAACTTGAATCCTTTACTCTATTTTCCCGAAATATTCGAATTATACAATTAAGTTTGATTTATATAAATTAAGCTCCTCATCACAATAATCCGCTTCGAATTGTGCTTAATATCGATTCAATTTTATTTTTTAAGCGAATATGTCCTATCATGCTTTCCTTATTCAAAATTGAACAATTAAGAGAAAATTGATCAATATTTTTTTAATATTCCTTACGAGCCTTTTCGCTGAATTGTTTCTTTCGCATAATTGATTTTTCGATGAATTGTTCAGTGAAGAATTGTTTCCGTGTTCATCAATTTTATCAGGATTTAAATAACTGAGCCGTAATTTCACCATCGTACGATTTGTATATTTATACGATTTTCATAAACTTATAATGCCGTTACGTATTCCTATTAAACGAATAGAATTCGTTATGCATTTTCCACATTGGAAAAATTTCAATAAATATTAATAACCTGTAAAACATAAAAAATATACTAGAAAATTTACATATTTGTCGAAAAATTTTCTAAAGATGTGATAATGGCATTATTACATTTTATCATCAGGTTTATTACCATGGTACATACACGTATGTAGTTTCCATTTTACCATATCATTACGAATTTAATAGTTCGTTATATACCAGTGAAATTCTCTCGTATCACATCTACATTCCGTGCACGCGGACGATGCACGATTTGGAAAAGAAAAATCGTTTACACCTCCTAAAGTTCATTAACATATGCATATATCGGTTGATTACATATGAAAATTTTGTTGTTATACGCCATGCTAAATTTCCTCTGGCACGTTGCACACGTACAATACCGAACATAATGTAAATTTAACATTTTTTATATTATTATGATTACATGTATGAAAATGAATCCTCTGGGAACTGTCCTCCTTCCAACGATTATTAATACGATTAATTCGGATAATAATTGCAAAACAACGAGAAACGAGAATAAAATTCAATTTATGATGGGCCATACTCGTAAATCAATATACAAAATAATGCGACATGGCATGGTAGATTTCGAAAATTTTAATGTCGCCAATAAAATTTAAATGCGAATTGAAAATATGTGTGTTCGTCTCTTGACACTTGCGTCAAGAGATTTTTCGTCAAATGTTCCGTATAGAATTTTGTGTAATAAATCAAAGAGTGGTTAAAATTTATTATGGTGCGGAAAAATTCGTCATAATCTTTTTTGTATAAAAATAATACTCGTGTACGATATCATGCATGGTTTTAAATGAATTGGTTCCAAATTCTAAAACATAGGGTGGTTGATTCGACTATATACAGTTTTATAGAACAGTATAGTAAATTGATAATAGGCTGCTTGTCTTAATAATCAGATAAGATTGATCCAGGTATTGGTGTATGCAAGATATCAAGATTGCGAATAAATATACTTTGAAAAATTTTGACAGCAGTCGGATTAACTGCTCTGGATGTAACTTCACACTTAAGCTTTTTTCATAAATTGTGAGATCCCAATGAATTTTGGCTGAAATCGGCCCACTGGATGTGGTAGCTTTCATAGGAGCTTTCTCGTATTCTGCAAATAATTTTTTACAAAAGATTGTAAATTAATTTTGCAACAATATCGGTCCAGATTAATTTTCCAAAATTAACATAAACTATCTTTTACCAACAATTCAGTCCCTGTACAGCCCATACGGATTGACTGATCCGGATAAAACTTCATTACTAAAGTTTTTCCAGAAATTAGGAGATCTCATCAAGACTACCTATCTTGACACTTTTAACACTATTTACACTAACATTTAATAAACACATCGTTAATAAACACAAGTTTTTGAATATTTTAATTAAAAAATGTTTTCCAAAAGTTTAAAAAATCGTTACGTCATCATCAGGAGTATCTACTGATATGTAAACTAATATACGAACGAACTAAAATATACGTCAGGTAATTAACTGTACTTCAATATATGTACCTTGAATTTTGTTACTCAGCCGACGGCTAATCACTTACTTGCTATCCTCCTCCCCTTTTTTATTTAATTATTAATTTTTCCGTATAAACAATAGAACAACAGCCCCTACCGATCAATAGATTAATTTGTATTGCCTAAAAAAGAAATAGAAGAAGGATATATCTTTTATTTCTTTTTTTCCTTTTTTCTACTATATATAACCAATGCCTTCTAAACTACTGGCCGCTTACACCAACTGTATACTACGGAAATGCACTTTTCCTCCGAATTGTACATACTATTTTTTCTCTGATCGAACTTTAAAACGAATATAAACCCAAAATAATATTTAGTATTATTCATTAATTATCATATTAAGGCTCTTTTCCAATTACCGACTTATTTCAGACTTATTGACTTATTTGACGCCATCTTGAATAAGTCAGATAATTTGTTCTAATTCATTATACCGATTTATTTGTGACGTAATAACAAAAAAAAACAAAACGCAATTTCTATTATATGGAAGAAAAAAATTTCTTTATTGGTCGTTGCTACTAGATTTAAAAAAAACTGCATGTATTACATTTAGTCAAGACACATTTTTGGAGACATTTCTGTGTAGACATACTTATTCAAATAAGTCTCCTCGCGAGGTGACTTATTTGAATAAGTCGGTGTCCACAAATAAGTCGGTAATTGGAAAAGGGCCTAAGAAATCAAAACAAAGTAAAAAATCGAAAATAACAAAAAATTATTGCTTAGTTAGCCACGACATTATAAGACATAAATACATTTTGTGAACGAAATTTGAGGGACATGGGCAGTGAAAGCGAATTATTGTTATCTTGTACCCCGCCGGATATAGTGGAAGCAGCTAATTCAGCTACATATGATTTAGTCCCATCTTGTAAGTGTACTTTTATTTCTTCTAAACAATTAAAAATCCATACGGGAATATATTCCCGGCCTAGGCCAGAAAAAATATTCTCGTACTATTGTTACTTGTTGCTTAGCAACAAATACAACATACTGGAATTATGAGCTTTTAGTTTCGAAAAAACAACGGAAAGGTATATTTTTTCCTACGATCGGAGAAAAATATAATTTCTCACAAACTTCTTGAATATGGATCGGAAAAATTCAATTTATGAATTAATAAAATCAATTACACTTAAATTGTTCATAATTTATTAATTTATTATATAATAATTTAGATTTTTGTTAACTTTGTGAAATTTATTGCAGTCGAAATAAGAAGGCAAGGTGTATTATTTTTGCTTAATTATATTGCCCTCTAGTTGTCGACTTAGATTAAGCGACAACTAGAGGGCAATATAATTAAGCTTTTCTTTTGCTTTATTCGAATCGCACTGTAGTTTAATTCCTTATTTATTTATTGTTATACAATTTACAATTGCGCAAACCCGCACACCCCATTTTGAGCATCAAAGCTCATTCACAGCGCGGAACCGGTGTGAAGTTTCTAACGTTAAAAAAAGTGTAGGTACACAAAAAAGTGGCAACATAAAAGTGGCAACATAAAAGTGTAAATGTTTATACGATTCTGACGTTAAAAAGTGTAGGTATGTAAAAATTTATATCAAACAACAATTTACAATAAATTATTCAAAAATAATTGGACAAAAGAGGAAATAGTTTCCAATTTTAAATTTAATCACCATTCATAAGTATAATTTATGTCAAAATATAAAGTTCGGAACAAATCGACGAAAGCAGCGCTACACTAAAGAAATAATCGCGAAATCTGGAGATGTGCTCGCATGGTGACTATACGGTAAGCAAAGGGGATGAAGTGGGCTATCTTAATATGTATGTCCCATTTCCTTAAATAGATTATGACTCTGGCCATAAATTTCCAAAAATTAATATTTTCCTCTAAATTCCGCGGAAGCAATGCTACACTTTTGAATTTATCGCGAAATCTGCAACACATATCAGAATATATAACCCCAAAATTTCACCACCCGCACCACCCCCAATCTTCATAGATATAATTCTTATGTAAGATATTTTGTGATTGTACCCCTTCTAAATGGCTAAACCGATTTTAATAAAATTTTGTGTGTGTTTTTGAGTGGATTTGCTTTGCTACCGCGGAATTTAGAGGAAAATATTAATTTTTGGAAATTTATGGCCAGAGCCATAATCTATTTAAGGAAATGGGACATACATATTAAAATAGCCCACTTCATCCCCTTTGATTACCGTATAGTCACTATGCGAACACATCTCCAGATTTCGCGATAAATTCCAAAGTGTAGCATTGCTTCCGCGGAATTTAGAGGAAAATATTAATTTTTGAAAATTTATGGCCAGAGTCATAATCTATTTAAGGAAATGGCACATACATATTAAGATAGCCCACTTCATCCCGTTTGATTACCGTATAGTCATTGTGTAAGCACATCTCCAGATTTCGCGATAAATTCCAAAGTGTAGCATTGCTTCCGCGGAATTTAGAGGAAAATATTAATTTTTGGAAATTTATGGCTAGAGCCATAATATATTTAAGGAAATGGCACATACATATTAAGATAGCCCATTTCATTCCCTTTGATTACCGTATAGTCACTATGCGAGCACATCTCCAGATTTCGCGATAAATTCCAAAGTGTAGCAGTGGTTTCGCGGAATTTAGAGGAAAATATTAATTTTTGGAAACTTATGGCCAGAGCCATAATCTATTTACGGAAATGGGACATACATATTAAGATAGCCCACTTCATCCCCTTTGATTACCGTATAGTCACCATGCGAGCACATCTCCAGATTTCGCGATTATTTCTTTAGTGTAGCGCTGCTTTCGTCGATTTGTTCCGAACTTTATATTTTGACATAAATTATACTTATGAATGGTGATTAAATTTAAAATTGGAAACTATTTCCTCTTTTGTCCAATTATTTTTGAATAATTTAATATAAATTGTTGTTTGATATAAATTTTTACATACCTACACTTTTTAACGTCAGAATCGTATAAACATTTACACTTTTATGTTGCCACTTTTATGTTGCCACTTTTTTGTGTACCTACACTTTTTTTAACGTTAGAAACTTCACACCGGTCAACGCGGATGCAATTCATAGTTTTCTCCAAAAGTTATGTGCAATTTACATAGGTCAATTATAAAATAGATGTAACTCATAGATCATAAACTATCGCCTTCAAAAGTTTGGAGTTGGTCTGAATTGCACCAGAAACGAGATTGGCGATATCGCCCTACACGTGGAAGCATCTTCAGCCAAATTCAATTAAATCTTTAAAAATTCCACGTGTAGGGCCATATTGCCAATCACAACATGCAAATTGACTTGAAGTTTTTTTTTACTAATTCCAGACACCATCCCAAGTTAAAAACACTAAATTCCATACTTTACAATCATTCCTGCGAAGTTTTTTGAATTTTTAAAGATTTAAGTGAATTTGGCCAAAGATGGTTGTAGGGCCATATCGCCAATCATAACATGCAAATTGCCTTCAAATTTTTTGCAAATTCCAGACACCATCTCAAGTTAAATACACTAAATTCCACACTTTGCAATCATTCTTGCGAAGATGCTTCCACGTGTAGGGCCATATCGCCAATCACAAAATGCAAATTGCCTTCAAATTTTTTTTACAAATTCTAGACACCATCTCAAGTTAGAAACACTAAATTCCACACTTGGCAATCATTCTTGCGAAGATTTTTGAATTTTTAAAGGTTTAAGTGAATTTGGCCAAAGATGCTTCCACGTGTAGGACCATATCGCCAATCACAACATGCAAATTGCCTTAAAAAAATTAACAAATTCCAGACACCATCTCAAGTTAAAAACACTAAATTCCACATTTGGCAATAATTCTTGCGAAGATTTCGGAATTTTTAAAGATTTAAGTGAATTTGGCCAAAGATGATTCCACGTGTAGGGCCCTATCGCCAATCACAACATGCAAATTGTCTTAAAAAAATTTTACAAGTTCCAGAAACTATCCAGGGCCATATCGCCAATCACAACATGCAAATTCCCTTCAATTTTTTTTACAAATTCCAGACACCATCTGAAGTTAAAAAGACTAAATTCCACACTTGGCAATCATTGTTGCGCAGATTTTTGAATTTTTAAAGATTTAAGTGAATTTGGCCAAAGAAGCTTCCACGTGTAGGGGCATATCGCCAATCACAACATCCAATTTGTCTTGAAATTTTTTTTACAAATTCCAGACACCATCCCAAGTAAAAAACACTAAATTTCACACTTAGCAATCATTGTTGCGATGATTTTTTGAATTAAAATACTATAAACAATTTTTTTTATAAAATATGTCTATAATATAATATAATGTACTTTTTTTTGTATTACTGTTATTCTCAATATTTATTTTTTATTTTTAATAAATAATTTTAATTAAACCACGTGTTTCGTGTTTCTAACTTTTTTCTCTTTTCTAGCTACACTTTTTGATAATTTGTGTAGCTACACATTTTGCATCTACACTTTTCGTTAAAAAGTGTAGCTACACTTTTTAACGAAAAGTGTAGACGCAAAATGTGTAGCTACAGAAATTATCAAAAAGTGTAACTAGAAAAGAGAAAAAAAAGTACTTACACTTCAGTATACTTCATACCGATAGCACATAGATCGCATGAGTAATGCTTTTCATTAATGTAACACAGCTAATTTTTTTTGGATTGGTTTTAACGAATGCAGCAAAAGATTTAGTCTCAGCAGGTTTAAAGATTCCTACAACTTCAGTTTTAATTGTCAACCATGTCAAATTTAGCGTCACCGTATTCAGTCAGTGTCATTCATTAAAAATATTTAATTTTTCCAAAATCACGAGTTACAATTTATTTATTGTTGGTTTGTTGGTTTCGCAATATTGTTGCAAAGCATTTTTGATTAATAAACAGAATATTTTCTGTATTTTTAATTTTTAACTTTGTAGTTGCCTTGGTGGGGAGGCGAAACCAAATTTTTTGTTTTCTTCAGATCTGCGTATTTTTTTTGGTACACAACCAACAGCAATTAACATTATGTGTACATAAAATTATGCAAATAGCAATTTTTGCCAGGGCAAACCAGAGAGTCTCAGTCCTAATTAAAAATTATTGTTATAAAGATTTTGTGTAGAAAATTATAATTATTTTGCTGATAATGCCGAAAAATAATAAGTGAACGAATAAAAGGAGATGGAAAAATGATAATGATTACGAAAATTTATTTTTTTTTACAAGTCTTTATTATCCACAATTAAAACCATAGGAAATTTAAATTTTTCGGGCTGGCTTGTAATTCTAGAAGATTTAAATTTGTATTTTTTTTTTTTTTTTGCTAGCTTGCTCCTTTTTCGATTTTTTATAATGTTTGTTGCTCCCCAAAACACAACAACAATACGAGAGATTAATTTAGTTATTTGTATAATTTTTACTTAGTTAACCCAAAACAATAATAATGATGATAACGATAATAGTAGATGATAAAAATAATCGTAAACATTTTTAATTATATTATTTCATCAAAAAATAAAAAAATAAAATCTTTATGTGCGAGAAAATATGGGAACCCAATGTTGTTTAAGTAAGAAGATAGAGACGACAAAATAAATATTTTTTTTTTCTGTTGTTGCTGCTGCTGCTGTTGCTACCAACTAACCAGACCTTTTGGGAGATCTCGTGGTGATATGTTTCAATGGGTAATAATTTGTGATTACAGAATTATAATCTGAAACGGATTGTTTAATTATATCATGTTTATATACATATTATTATGTACTATGTGATTATCATGTCATATTTATACATGATGTGTTGGATTTCTGTTTTATAATCTCTCCCTGGTTATTTTATGAACTGTTATCAGTGTATACGATGATGATGTTACACAAGAGGGTGGATTTTATTATGGTTACTCTATTCAAATTTATTAAAATAATGGAAGGAAAATGTTTTGTCATTGCATACAGTGTTTATCTATTGGAATTGTTTAAAATATGATGAGGCATTTTACGTTATCGTACCGTAATGAAGGGGCGGAGAGTATAGAATATCGTATTGCTAAGCAAATTATTTTGACGAAACACGATCTTTGTACCTAAATTTTATTACACCAGATTATTTTCGGATACTTTAAAGTAAAAATTTTGTCCATGGTATTTTAACGACTTTTCACTGCTTGACTATAAAATCTATCTAAAAATATCTTTTTTTTTCGAATCCTTTTGACGAAATGAACTCGTCCGCTGTTAGTGATACATAAAATAAATTTAATGTTCATTACTTTTAATCATAATTAGCTCTAACAATTTTTGTTTTTATTTATTCCTTTGCCAACAATAAAAATGTTTTTCTTAATTATAGATGGGACACCACGAGGATGGAAAATCAGAAATCTAATTAAAGCTTTATATAAAATTTAATAACTGACCTAATTACAAACATAAAATATAAAATATTGCTTTTAGTAATATCCTTATTTATTAAACAACAACAACAACAAAATTAACAATTAAAAATCAAATTTCCAAATTAATTACATCCTCCATTAATTTTATGAAATAAATAAATAATAATTTATTTATTTTTTTGTAATAAATGATAAAAATATTTTCGTGACAATTAATCTGGAATTTAATAAATGAAAATTTTAATATTGTAATGATTTTTTTGTTTTTTTAAATGCGAGCTGGGTAGAGAAGAAAACTCTGAAAATTTCCGGTTGCAATAAAACTCGCATAGTAATAAAAAATTATATTTTAATGCCATATTTTTAACCAACAATATTCATTAAAAATAAACAAAATTGTTGTAAAATTTTATATTTAGCTCAAATGTGGTAAATTGTGTATGCGGATTTTCAAACGGATTTTAATTAACTGAATCGAATTATTTTAAATGTTGCTTGCGTCTATGAAAAAAAAATATTTATATGAGTGACGCGGCTGTAACCGGACTTAGATCTAACTATATCTTTCTCTTGTGGAATTAGAAATAAAGAAGGAATAACCATATAAATCTCAAAGAAAGGTGACTGCTGAAGAAGGAGCATTATACATTTTATGAGCCCCGGCAACCGAATGGAACTGTATTTTATCACTGTATGCAATCAAGACCACAACTAACAATTTGCTAAAGAATTGATAATTAATTCAATCGAAAAAAAACTATACTAACTTACAAATATGTGGAGATGCAGAAGAAAACACGAAATTTTTCAGATCTTGTGCATGTTGTCCATCTCAAACTCAAATAGCAAGCAAGGCAAACGCCAAGACATTAAACACAAAAGTCAACAAAATGCAAATAGAAAAGCGATATAAGAAAAACATGTCAGTACATCAATAAAGCTAAATGTTATTTCAAATAAATATTTCTTGTTTTTGAAGTGTTACGTTTGGAGTTCAATTTTGAAGTTTCTAAATCTTCCCAAACTAATGAATCTTGTTACAGACGGCAACCAGCAGTTATCAACTAATCATGCAGAAGCCTCACTCACGGTGATTTTGCCTGCTAATACTTAGGGTATCGGCTCGTGAGGATTTGGAGGGTTGCATGACTCTGGCCTACACCGTGTTTACAGAAAATTAAAAAAAAAACGTAATATTCGGAATAAAATATTTATAAACGAGGGTGCCCATCCGACGGCGACCGGATCTCCCCCCGCGAATGGTCCATGACCCCGAAAGGCCGATGCCCAGCTACAACGAAGCAGCATAAGAATGTAAGGATGTCTCCTCAACAGACCAATCCTTTCTTCACCCCCTTTCGTCGCCCCCGAATGGACGATACATCCACTGGACTCACCACTCCCACCCTGTGGATGTGCTGCCAAAGGGATGAAGGGGAGTGGCAAGCCTAGACTGTGCATATGGAACCGACACAGAATGAGAATCCCCCTCTCATCATATTGATAACAAAACAAATTTAGTAATTAATTTTATAAAAGAATAAGAAGAAAAGGGAAAATAAACCAATCAAAGAAGAAACAGAAAAGAGAAAGGAAGTAATTGTTAATTCCAAAGCGTGGCTAATACAAACGGAAAACTAAAAATCCGTGAGAAAATAAAAATAAAACAATTAGCAATAAAAATACCCGCCTCGGAACGAGACCAACGTGCACCAAGGTCGCGAAATAAAATTACCAAATAAAAAATGAACGGCATAAAATGTGAAAATTTGGAAATTGATAATTAAAATTGGAATTTGAAAATAAAGTCAGATAAAAATTTGAAAAAACTTTATAGAAACTGAACAAAAATGAAGAAAAATTAACTTAAAATTACAAAAAAAAAACAAAATGATACCGTTTTGACCTTCAGAACGGTCCCGCTAAAATGATACGCGGCGTCTCTTCGCCGTTGTATAAAATTTTGCCTGGTTGGTCAACAAAAATGTTGGGCGTCCTTCTACCTTTCATAAATTTTGCCTGGTTGGGCAACAAAATGTTGGGCATCCTTCCACCTTTCGTAAATTTTGCTTATGTGACGATTATTCGTTCGGAAATATACACATAAAATTTCTTATAGTGAGGTGCACAATTCGTGTTGTTTTGACGTTACATTTATAAACTTTAAAATCTTATGTGGAATTCTATTTACTTTTCCAAATCAATGTAAAATTTATGGTTTAAATAGAACAAAAAATCAAAATTGATGTGGTTTTATTTTTGTGCGTATTTGAGAATAAATAGGATTTTGTAGTTTATAAATGTAACGTCAAAACGGCATGAATTGTGCACCCCACTATACGTAATTTTATGTGCATATATTATATCACTTACATGAAAAGCACTTCATAAAAAACATTCATATGACTAAACCACAAATGTCAAATTATCATTTTTAGTTCACCATTTCCCCTCAAAATTCATTTTGCAGGGTTGTGTTTGTAGACTTTTATGATTTGAATTTCATCACAACAAAAGTCTCCACTAATGATATAAATTGGTGATAAAGCACCACAAATGACCGTCCTGGTGTATCACTCACAAAATGGCGACACCCTTGTAGTATGATGCTGCACCGGCCGAAATAAATTATAAAACAAACACCACACTGCAGCTATGCACTGCAACGCAAAGTTCCGTCGAAACCCTCGTTGCGGCGACGTCACCGTAGTTAAACTTGTTGTGATTGTCGGGACGTCCTTGCTAGGTTTGATTAAAATACTAGGCTACGTATGCAATCTTTAGGGGTTTGCTCGCCTCGTCGACAATATATCTAAAACTTGAGGCCTCGTACTAGCAGCTTTAATAAAAACTACACTAGTGCCCCCGTTCTCCAATTACTGTCCAGGCTTCTAAATCAGGCCGCCCTTTTTAAATCTCGAAATCGCAAGAAAATACCCCAAGTATCTCTCCAAAACGCCACAACGCAAAATACACAGCAACAACAAATCAACCTTGCTTACATATATTTTTTTTATTATTTTTTATAATTAAACACACGCCATTCATGGCATCACATAACGGTTTTTATTTTTTAATTATAAAATATATATATTGAATTTACACCATCACAGAAAAACTTATGGAGAGAAAAATGAATTCGTGCATTAATCACTTAAAACGCGAACTTGACTTCGATAACATCAAAAACTAGATTTTTTATCTTAAGGTCGGTATCCAGCTAGCGCTCAGCGTGTTCACTGATGGCACATCAGCAAAATATCCCAATTTTTTTTATTACACGAGTGAACGCGTTTATTTTTAGCTTGGCATATAAATTTGGCAGTCCAGTATTTTAAACGTCAATTTCGTTTACCAGTGAATTTAATATAGTGATATATTTAATAAAGTGATGTTTAAATTTTAATAAAATATTAACGAAAATGTTTATGATTGAATCAAGTTTAGCCGGCTATTAAAAATTGAGTTTGTCAAAACAAAACTCAGATGTCAAAAAAACCCCGAAAAAATCCAAAACAAAGTGGAGTTAAAAATATACCGATTTATAGGGTGCGCTCGGTTTGTAGCTCAAAAAAACCCGGATATTTTTTATCCTCTTGTACACGAGTGAACACTAGGGCTAAGATAAATTTTACATACAAATTTGACGTTTAGCTAGCGAAAAAACAAAAAAAATATTTAGCTCGTGATTTCGCAGATGCGGTACGCAGCTGAAGCGAAAAGTTTGTAGTTATCTCATTCACATATAGACTGCGCTAGTGAAAACTCTACAAACGTTTTCGCAGCAAATTATCTGCCTAGAACGATAAAATTGAGATAAACTTTGACAGCTCAACGTGAAAACTATTTTTTTTTTTTTATTTTTTTTTTTATGGATGGAAATTTGGATGCAACAGCAAAATCCGCTAACACAATGACAAACATTAAAAATTATCGTATGATTTGCCAACGACACATGCACCGATAATGCAGTATCAATAATAATGATTCGCCTAAAAGCACACTGTACTAACAGCATGCAGAACTCGCAGGCGTAATAACAAATCAATTGGTATAAAATAGTATAATTTAACATAGGGTGGCACGACAGTTAAAACAATATACGCGTTGCGTAAATGGAACACACGTTACAGTGTGTACACCGTTCTTCCACGACAAGACGAAGGCTTCTATTTTCATTTGTTTTTGTTTCATGTTCGTGATCCTAAGTCGTTCGAATCGCTTCGTACTATAGTTTGTGTGTTGTGCGCCACTTACCTAGAAGCTTACCAACATCTGAATTTGCTGGAAAACGACTCACATTGGGACTCAATACTCGCCGATGCCACTGTTTCTGCGCCGGCAAATCAAATCCGTACATTGTTCGCGATCATAATAGCGACGTGTCATCCATCCAACGCATTGGAATTGTGGAACAAATACAAGGACGGGATGGCTGACGACATTTTGCATTCAGTTCGCACTGCAACATCGAGAGATACACAACGAAGCTTTGATCATGATCGAAGCGATGTGCGTGCTTATGTGCGGCAGCTATTTGTCGAAATTGGACATGCCAGCAGCAGTTCATTCGATGCACGATGAATTGCAACGAGAGAAAGTGTACGGTCGAGATTCAATGAGCCAAATAGTACCAACGAATGTCCCGCTTTTGCATGCACAGCAAAAGAACGGAAACATCGGTATATTCTTCCTCGATGCTCCTGGTCGAACAGGTAAACCTTTCTGGCCAGAAATTTTGTTTTCTATTCTTATGAGAATTCTCATGAGAATTTGTATTGTAAAGAGTATTAAAAATTCTCATGAGAATTTCGTGAGAATAGCGTAAAAAATCCCAATGCTCATTTCATTTCTTTTGGTTACAATTCGCTCGAGATCTCAAATAGCTTTAGCCGTTGCATCATCGGGAGTTGCAGCCGCATTGCTAGACGGCGGCCGGACGGCATATTCTGCGTTGAAGTTATCATTCCAAGAACATCAGCTGCAGATGAACTCAACGCATGCCTGGAATCATCAAATTTGCTATGCTTCTTCACTATGAAGAAGTTGCAGTTGACCATGAACATGAGAGTCGCGTTACAGAACGACTCATCAACTGCTGATTTTTCCAAACAACGGTTCGCGCTTAGCAATGGTCAAACTCCTGTTGAAATTTTGACAGCATTGATTTCGTTTCCCTCGAATTTTTGCAAGTTCATGACGTCGAACGAGCGATTTTAGCAGCGAAGAACAAGGAACAGTCTGAATTATTTGATTCAAAACCAAATCGCTGGGGAAATGCCTTGTTACAAATCCGTTGACCGTATGACCAATCAAGACAAGGCAACCAACTATCCAACCGAGTTTTTGAATGCACTTGATTTGCTGGGAGTACCACCGCATGGCCTGATGTTCAAGGTAGGATCTGTTATAATCATGCTGCGTAATCTGAACCCTCCGAGAAGCTGTAACGGAACGCGATTGGCTATGAAGAAACTGATGAACAACGTGATTCAAGGACGATCATCAAGGGCAAATTCAAAGGACATGCATTGTATATTTCGATAGATGCCTCAGTTTGAATCGACCTGTCATTCACTTTTCAATATATGCAGCCTTTATGGTTGCGTTCATTCGGTCGTTCTGAGAATTTTTACGGATAATCATATTGCTCAAAAATGACGATTTTTCTCTTCTGGATTTGATGATTGGTCGAAAAAATGACCGAACGAACGCAACCATAAACCTGCCTTTAGTGTTGAATTCGATGTAAAAGGGAACGGAATGGCCATTCAACACAATCGTCTATTTAAAATTGAGTTGAGTTGTTTGATTCGTTCTCTCATCAAAATCAATTTTTATGAAGGACAAAAGTATTTGCTCGGAACGAGTTTGGAGCGGAACGAGGTTCGCCGGGTCAGCTAGTATATACCATAAAATTGTTATATACCAAGTTTGTTATACCGGGGGTTCACCTTTAGTAAAGCTGCATATAGTAGCTCCAAACTGATCGACCTGAATTCGGGCCCTAGTTAATTTCATACTAAATGCAGTGCTTTCAAAGTATTTCGGTTGAGTAAACCTAGATTAATCTACTATTACGAACAGTATATATTTTAAAAGTCCATAATTTCCATTTGTGTAAAAGTGGAAAATGTTTCCTCCCTTTTGTAATACAAAATAGTTTTTCATTATGTTTAAACCTATATGAACGTAGGTATCTACATACGACAGTTACATCGTTGAATTATTAACGCGACATTTATTTTCTTCTACATGACTTGTGTCAAACAAAAAACCACCACCATGGTACATTATTTCGTAAAGTAATTTCGACGTTGACAAAATCAATATTTCGTATTTAATAAAGTGTACGGTATTTAATGTAAAAGTGTACACAATACAAAATATGTACACTCGTATGCCATATTCAAACCATTTATTTTTGTAAATGTATTCTCTAATTATTTTCTAATCAATAATCGAACACAAAAAGCATATGGCTGTTTTCCCTGAATAGAATTGACACACGTATACGTGCTGCATATACCGCTATATAGACAAATAATGGTATTCGATTTTTTTTTTTTAATAATAAAATATTCAATCAATCATTATTCCGTTTATAGTGCTCACCTGTCCGATATACTATAAAACATGTACGTTGGTTATAATACAACATTATGTAAGTAGTACTAGGCAACTGGAGTCAATTAAATTTGATTTGAAAGAAAATAACAAAAATTGATTAATCTAATGGCCTGCGAAGTCTGATAATCCTTATAAATTACCAAGCAATCTAAGCTCTTAAACATTTGTGAACTGTATGTGATACGTGACAGGCCACAAATTTTCTATCGATTTTAAACCAAAAGTTTGACCTTGGCATGTGGTTCAGTAACTCACCACAGAAATTTTGCATGCGCATATAAAAATATTCAACTTTAAATGTTTCCTTCCATTTACCAGAACATGTACCAAAACCAAAAAAAAAATCGTAAACTCATGAACATTACTAGCTCGTCTAAGAACATAAAAAGAAAATTAAAAGCAAACGACAAAACAACCTTAGATTTATAAACAAACAAGAAAACTCCTCTGGCACGGACCCAAAATCTATGCTCTCACAAACACAACCGTAATAAAATTATTATGAAGAGATATTCATTCGTCTTATGTTTTAAATAATAAAAAGAAAATCTGACGTCGACAACAAAGATCATATTTTATGAGAATTTTCTTCTTTTTTATGACTATTGTGTCTTAAACTAGGAATACAATAAATATTACGGATACGTTAATTCATAATTCGAAGCTGTAACAGTAATAAAATAATTTTCTCGCGCACGCGGGAAATTCGAAACGTCTACAAAATTTATTAGCAAAACAATAGTTGCGTTCGCTTGTCTTGCCGGGCGCGTAATTATTTTGTGTACGGTTTAATAAATAAATTTTATTCACCGATGATAATGAGTGGTGTATGTGGGGGTATGAACTGTGTGTGCTACTTTGTCTTAAGACATTTCTTTCTTTTATAGAAAATCTGGTTAACCCTGGTTGCTCATAAATAAGAAGCTTAAATCTAATGAAATTTAAAGGTTAGAGACAAAATGGATTTATTTGCAAAACGAGGTTTTTAATTACGCGAGGGCGTTTATTAATTACGAACGCGGTAATTATAATTTAGAGGGTTATTGTTTTAATTAATAAAAATATAGGAAATGTAAAGTAAAATTTTTTATGTTGTGTGCCTATATATGTATGCAGCAGGGTGGCGCGACGAACTGAAGGGAACATGTAATTTCAAGTGAATACTTAAATTTTTGGTGAACATTGAAATAAACTTGATGCAGTAATTTTTGTATGTTAGTGGGCGCTCATATCGACACCCACTACTACCCTAGAGGTCATGCTGTATCTTCTCCCGTTAGATGTCATCGGTAACCTGGGTGGGCTACGCAGGTTATATTGCTGTGCGTATTTTTGGTATGCTATATTTAAATAATGCAAAACCCTATCTCGAATAATATTCAGGCGATCCGGTTTAAGTTGTCATCTACTTCTCTATGCAGTCGTCGGAAATGGTAATCTGTAGTCTATACCATGTAAAACCATATGTTCCTCTAATACCAAGAAATGAGGAGAAAAACTTGTGGAGGAATCCTAGACCATACGCATCGGTTTCTATCGTGTATAAAGGTTTACTTAATAGTGGCGCTACGGTTAGTGTCCTAGGAGCTGGATCGGAGAAACTTTTGAATGAACCTTACGTCAAATTACGTTCCTCTTCCGTCGTTCACACAACGACTTGTCAAACCGAGCACGTTTTTGGGTTTGTTGATGTTCACGTCTTAATACAATTTAATAATCGTTCCTACAGGATTCGCCTGAATATTGTTCCTATAGTTTAGACCAACCATTGTATTTGGGAATCGATTTTTGGAACTTGTTTCATATTACTCCTGATGAGACGAACTCACATATTCTCTCACCAGAGAATCAACTAGAATCAAATGCAGTCATGGAGATGTTTCGATCGTTTAGCAAATTTGGCCTTAGAAAAACTACCTACCCTACGAAGCATTGGACTCTTCCACGTCATTGATGTTGGTGCTGCCAAGCAAATTAAACAGAGATTTTATTCGGTGTCGCCCGCGATTCACGCTAAATTGTAGGAGGAATTAGATCGCACCCTATCATTAGGCGTAATAGAAGAAAGTCAGAGCAGTTGGCGTTCTCCTGTCACTTTAGTGCGAAAATCAAGCGGCAAGGTTCGGCTCTTTTCGGATGCCCATGAACAGGGTCGAAGTTAAGGACGCGTACCCACTACATCTTATCGATGGATTGTTGGGCCGAGTGGATCGAACCAGATATATTTCTTGTATAGATCTAAAAGATGCCTTTTGGCAGATCCCGTTGGATCAACAATCCAGAGGTAAGACGGTGTTTACCGTACCTGGAAGACCTGTTCCTGTCTCAGAAATGAGCCTGACAAAGTGCAAGCGATTGTTAACTTTCTTGTTCCGAAAAGCACAAAACAGAATACTATTAAAGTTAGCCGAAAGTTTCCAGCCGAAAGATCAAAAAAATCGATAATGCAGATAGTGTCTTCAGTTTCTCAGCCGAAAGTATATACATAAATACGTCACCATTGATCAACATTCTTTAGCCGAAAAGTTATTTCAACAACACATCAACAGAAAAAAATTTAAATGCTGTATGCGAAGGTTGTTGAATTGGGTTTTAATTCTATTTACACTTGAGAAATACGAATGTTTAAATCAATCAATTATAATTTGAATAGCAATATTGTTAACCTTGCTTCAAATGAACATAAAGTATGGTGGGGATGCCAATATGGCCATTTGATATGTCATAATTGTTGGCCTAACTTCGGCCTAATTATTTAGAAATTTTGAAGGGGATACAGGGGTGTAATTTATCAAAATTTCACTAATTCAATATATCGAAAATGCATTGAATGGCCGTCGTTCTATGTGGAGACATATTGAATTAGCGAAATTGCCCTCACCCCTCTCCGTTTGCGAAACCAAATTGACCGGTTAATGAAACCGGTTAACGAAAATCTGATGAGAATACGGGGGGCATTTTGACATAATGTCCATAGTTTTATTTCTGAAAAATTCATTGAATGGCCTGGCGCTCTTTTCAAACCTACAATGGCCCGGGGCTCTTGTTTAACCTTAATTCGCATTGATGCCACTATGGCCATTTGATAGATAGTGGCTGATGTCGCAAAAACTAAACAGCGCCCTGCCATTCTGAGTGTTAAGAAATTTAGGCCGTATATTGAAGGGTATCCGTTTACTATTTATACGGACCATGCTACCTTGCAATGGGCCATCTTCCAATAGAAGAATTTATATGGACCGTTAGCTCGTTGGGCCTTAAAGGTTAAAGCTTTTAATTTTCAAATAGCCTATCGGAAGAGATCACAAAACGAAGTTCCGGATAGCATTTTTGCAAGCTGAATACATGAATTTAGTTCAGAAAGTTGAAAGAATGCCAGAACCACTATAGCAATCTCAGAGTACAAGCAGGAAAAGTTTTCATCGCTCCCAACTCTGGTTTGCGCTTCGAAGATACTAACTTACCGATTTGGAAAATGGTGATACCGGACAGATTAACCCACTCTTTAATTCAACATGCTCATTTATCACCTTCGTCTGCTCACATAGGTGCATCCAAGATGTTAGAAAGGATTCAGAGACAATTTTATTGGAAACAGATGGCGCAAGATGTAAAATTATTTATTAAGAACTGCAAAGATTCTAAAATGAATAAAGATACCAATTATTCCATGAAAATTCAAATGGGAAATTAATCTGAGTCGGCTCGTCCAGTTCAAAAGTTACATGTCGATTTTTTCGGGCCTTCTCGGCGTATTCGCTATGACAATACATGGAAAATTAAGTGTTTAATGTGTTTTCTGTTCCCGAAATAGTTTTTACGGACAAGGGAAAACAATTTACATCTAAGCTATTCCAGGATCTGCTACATAAGTATGCATTCCATACATAAAGGGCATCCATACATAAAGGGCACTCAAACATAGTCAATTCTGTGAGGCATGACCTCGAGAATTTGAATTATATAACACCTCTTTAGTGCTTTTGCGGATTACATAACACCCCATTAGCGTTTTAATGTGATTCCCCTCTCTAGGGAGAATTGGAAGAGTGGTCCCATCGTGAAGACCTGGAATTTTTTACCGACGCCTTCAAACTCAATGGTAGAGTGGGAGCTGATGTGTTCTGATGGGAATTAAATGTGAGTTTATCTTCTCGCCTATACCTGATTACTGCAGCGTGTGCCAGGCTAAAGTTATAGCGCTTGAAAAATTCATGAACTGGTTGAAGCATAGTGTAATATCATTCGTGCGGCAATTCTTTCACTGCATTCAGTTTCCCTGGCGTCAAGATGGCGTTGGATTGGCATACACCTTTTAATGGTCTGGGTTTCGGGCTATTCTGATATTGAGGGGAATTGCAGAGCAGACGAATTAGCAAGGTACGGTATGTCTCTTAAACTGGAACCAGCGATAGAATGTATATAGGAAGGACACTGCCTTTTTTAAGATCATGCAGTCTGGATGCAAATGAGAGTCTGGATGCAAATGACTCCCGCAGAAGCTGCAAGGACGAGGAGGGGACGAGACTCCTGTTTACTTCCTATTCTCATGCCCTGCGCTAACTGGCAGAAGACATAGTCACTTGGGCAAATACACTATGGACAGCCTCTCTCTGATATCGGAAGCTGTAAAGTAGGATTTCTTTTTAAATTTTGTTTTTTTATTTTAGAATAAGTATTCTTTTCTTCTCACTGCCATTAAATCTTGTACAAAATTGATCAATGTTCAATTTTTAATTTTTGCCGTACGATAAAAAAATATGATCGACATTCAAATCAGAGCGATTTATTATTTATGTCTGTTAGATAAAATTTATACATGAATGACCGCCTTTATAGGCTATAAAAGGAAACAACTATAATTAATTAATTTAAAAGTGAAACTAGGTAATTGATGCAAGACAAAATTAAATTTAAAATAAGAATTAGAAATAAAATTACAACAAAAAGAATGATTAAACAAAATATGAAAACGATACTAAAAAAAACTCAAACTCAATCCAAAATAAAACTGTCCGGAAAACTGCTGTTGGCCGCTCGATCTCGCCATATGTATGTTGCACACCCTTGACCTTGACTTTGCCAACCGCTCGATCTGCAAGTTAGTTGGCATCCACCGTTATATATTCTAAAAATTCTAGTTAAAATGCAACTGAAGTACCATAACCGAAATTTCACCATGATCAGCTAAGATTGGCCGAATTCTTATTCGTCTTTAAATTTTTATACATTTCAGTAAAAGCGCGATTCTCAAAATTTTGAAAAGATCGATTTTGAAAAGCCGGATTTTTTTAATTTGGGAAGCCGTCTGTATTTGTTTCAGATGTGAAATAGTTCTAAATTTACAACTTATTTTATATTAAATTTAAGAGGTTATCGTTAAACATTAATTTTTATTTTATTTCATTCCAGGTGAGTACCATTCGATTATTATGGAAATTACACCATTTTGCAGTGGGGAAGTATTAAATAACTAACGAATTTACAACAGTTGACGTTTAGAAATCATTAGAAAAATTTTAATTTTGGCCTCCTTCATGTTTCGATTCCGATACACCGGTATTTCTTTTCGGGAAGTAATAAACCGATTGCACATTTTTTTTAAACAAAACTAAAAAATAATAAATGAAATAATTTTCAAATGTAAAATATCCAACAAAAAAATAAAAAAATTTTCATATATAGATAACCATAGTTGTAATTTGTGCTCCTAAATGTTGCCTAAACGTCAAATACCCATCACTTAGGAAAATTTGGAAATATTTCAAGTTTGTAAAAATACTACATACAAAAGTTAATTATCAATTTTCTTCTACTAATCAGAATATCTACAATGCAACGACATTGGTGTGAAAATTGTATAAAAATGAAAAATGGTCGATACATTACGCCATATAAATATCAAGAAATAAAAAACTTTGTTTTAGAAAAATTAAAAGACTGTTATTATAAGCAACGGTTTCTGGAAAGTTATTGCTGGGTATTTTAAGCTAAAAGTGCCAAGTTAAGGATCCCAGGGTCGACGAAAGACCCCTATACAATGGTTTCTGGAAAGATCTTTATGAGTGCTTTTTGCTGAAAGTGATCGATCTCAGAGCTCGGCCATATAAATAACAGGCATTTATTGGAACGATTGTTGCACAAATATTTAACGAAAACTTTTATATCGCCGGCCTCTAGAAGAAACTATCTATGGACAGGTCGGATGATTTTTTTCGAACAAAACTTTTCCTTGAAACTTTGTGCAAAAATTGTTACAAATCTTGTCAAATATTAAACAGAATAATGGTTCGACCGTTCATTCATATTTCATTCAACAATTTTCGCCAAAATGTATGTAATTTTAAATACACGTGCATACATACATTTTACTTTCGTGAGTCATGAAAAATTTTGACATCAAAATTTTTGCAGATTTACCATTCGCTATATCACCGAAGTAAAAAAGTTGTTTTTAACCATTAATGCATGCGTATATGTTGTTTCCGTGCAGACTAAATTTCTAATGGTTCTCTACAGCCCGGACGGATTGATTTTTTAAAAATATAACATTTACGAGAAAAATGATTGTGGATTTAAAGATTCTAAATTAAATTTGCAACAATAACAGACCGGATTATTTTTTCCATAATTTAAGCGGAAATAACGATTTTTGCCAAAATAACTATTTTTAAAGAAACATTCGTTTCTATAGAGGCAGCTTCCATGCGAGGTTTGTCGTTTAACGGAAATAATTTGAAAGGTATATCATTTGTGAGAAAAACGACGAAGATTCTATATTACTTTTTACGCTATTTGCCGTAGGCACTTTGCGAAACACACTTATACTTAATCACTCCGAGAGTGATTTTTTAAACTTTTTGAAAAATATTCAAAATATTCTGCGAAACAAAAAACAAGTGATTAATAAAAATGTGTTTATTAAGATTAAGGATTCTATATTAAATTTTCAGTCAATATCATTCCAAATTAGTTTTTCAAAATTTAAGCGGAATCGTCGATTTTTTACAAAAATCTTTTTTTATTGTACAGTAACCATGAAAAATGTTGGCCAATGTGTTATATGTTGGCTTGTGACGCATAATATTTTACTTTTCATTAATTTTGGCAATCAAATTAGGCCGTAATACTTCTTCCATCACCACAAGTTTATTTTTATTGCATACTACACGGGTGTGATTTACGATAAAGTTGTAGTCGCCTATTTATAGTTCGTTCTTCTCATTAGAATAACTTTCTTGGCGTCTTTTTACATTTTTTAGAAAGTTAACACTAGTTCCAATGTTTTAGTGACGCATACGCTTTCGGATCAGGCCTACATGAATTTGAAATGTATGCGCTAGTAGCTAGCAAGTTCCCGGAAATAAATATAAATTTTATATAAATTTTTGGCCCGCTTTAAACCATTTTAGTTTTATCGAGCGGGACGAAAATTTATATTAAAAGCAATGAAATTCCTAGCCCCAGAGTTCATTTTCGTGAACTTGCCACGAAAGGAATTTGTTCTTACATAGCGTATAATTTTCCATAACTATGCATTTCAGAATTTTACAGTTTTTTCATATTTAAACATGATATATTTTTCATTTTTATTTTTTTGTGTTTTTGTTTTTTTTATTTCATTTTATTTTAAACAAATCGAATTTAATAAATTTGATAATTTTAGGTTTTTTCATTAATATTGATAAAAACTCTGGGATGGGCTAACTTCACGCAAGTGCAAATTAGTTATTGATATGTTAGAGTTACCTTATTAAAAAAATATTTTTTGGGGTAGAATACTGAAATAACTTCAAATGGGTCCCGCCCGAAATGGCATATTTTAAAACGGCATAAGGTACAAAGCGGCATTAGGTACAAAAAAAAAATTCAAAATAGGGAATAATGTGTAGGTAACATAGGGAATAGGGGGAAGAATATTGTGGACCCTGTTAGCAATTGTCCTTCATCCGTACCGTCAGTCATTCGCTAAAATATGAATCCGAAATTTGATTTTTCCATCGTTCTTACGGGGTTTACTGGTGGTCAATGCGTGTATCAAAAATTTATTGCCGCAACAGTTGACGTCGGTAAAAAATGCGTACTCTGCAGACTTTCTTATCGTAGAGGACGAAATTATTTTCGAAAATGTATTGTTGGGTCATGACATTTTGTGTAAAGAAGGAAACCGACTTGTGATCGAAAGGGATAATTGATAGTACGGAAGATATTGACATGGGAAATGACTTGCCCAACAAAGATGGTAATTAAACTAACCACCGGTACCCCGATCAATAACAAACCGTATCGTATCGCTTTCTTAAAATGACCGACTGTCAAGAATATTGTGGAAGAATTATTACAGAACGGCATTATTCGACCTTTTGGTTCTAACTACGCCTTAGTCGATAAGAAGAATGGCGAACTCACTGTAAAGCAGCCATCGATGCCTATTGTCGATAATCTGGCATGTCTGCCGAAACTAAATATTTCAGTTCATTGGAAATGAAAATGGGCTATCGTCAGATCGAGGCCGAAGATGAATCGAAGAAGTACACCGCTTTTGAAATGACAGAAGGACATTACGATTATAATGAAATGTCTTTCGGTTTAGTTAACGCACCAGCCGTATTTCGTACCATGATGACTAAACTAGTTTCGATGATGAACCCTGGTAGTGATTGTATACCTCGATGATGTAGTGATTCCGAATAAAACCGTTAAAGAGGGATTGACACGACTATACACGTTCTTCACTGTTGTACGACAAGCCGGATTGACTCTTCGTCAGGATAAGTGTAAATTCCTTGCAACCGAGATTACCTTTTTGGGGCAAAAAATCAGTGAAAAACGATTGTTCCCCGGATTAACTTCTCCGTGTGTGCCGTCAAAAATTTTTCCGGAATTCGACGATTTTTGGATCTCACTCAATTTTCTGCTGAAAAATGCTGTTTTGGAAAATGCTGTTTTGAAAAATGCCGTTTTGTACCTATGTCGTTTTGAAAACGCAGTTTCTGAAAACTTCAATTTTGTACCTTATGCCGCTTCGTACCTTATGCAGTTTTTAAATACGCCGTTTTGGAAAATACAGTTTTAAATCATGCCTTTCTGAGCGGAAGCATAGTTAATAAATTAATTTTATCAAGTGTCAATACTTGAATACATCCATAAAATTTCAAAAGCTTAACCTTGTGAACAGATACTATCCGAAAGATTTTCTTAAAAAGGCAGTACCAAAATATTTTAATGTTATCAGTAGACATTAAATAGGAATTTTGTAATGCAAATTCAAGTCCGTTGCCAAAATTGAATGCCAATTAATTAAAGTAAATTTCTTTAATTTTTCATGTCAAAAACCAACCAAAATTCTAATCTTTTATTTTTATACGATTCAAACATCCAAGTAGGTGCCATCTATTGATAAACGAATAAAACTTATATTTTATTGCGTTACATTTTCCGGACATAGATCATAGATAAACAAAACGAACGAAGTTCCTCAAATTTAAAACTCCAATCAATATTTTCAAATGTAAAAAGCAGAAGGAAAGATTTAATTTTATTTTAAAATTTAAATAAGTAAAATTCACATTAACTCGTAATACTTAATTTAGTGTCGACACCATACTAAGGACGATACATTCCCATTTCCGCTTTTACAACAACAACAAAATTATCGTTTCTGATACCACAACATAAACCATAAACCAGATGTGGTGACAACACACAATATTTATACGAAACAATTTATTTTTTAAGGAAATTGGAAAAACAAAACAAGTGAACAAATAATATTATACGGGAAACGTACATTAAAAATTGTCGACAGTAAAGTTAGTTAGGCCATCAAAATGGATCTCCAAAGAATTTTTTATTTTTATGTGCACTGTGCGAGGTTTATTTTTTTTTGTAAATTTTTATGATACGAGAACGGAACACAACCAGTAGTGTTCCTACATATAAGATTTAATCTATAAGAAACTGTTAAGAAGCATTACAACTTATTTTTTTTGTTGTATATGGTGTGCGTTCTCCATTTCGATTTACTTTTATTATTTTGAACCCAAAGCTATTTAAACTAACTATATATGTATGTATATACGGAATAGATGATATTAGATGTGCGATAGTTTTAAAATCTTAGTCTATAGGGTAAAATTAAGGCGGAAAAGACGAGGGTACTACAAAATACACATAAGAATAATATTACTTAAAGATTTTTAGAAAGACAAAAAAAATATAACAATGTTTATGTGTAGAGCAGATAATCTAATAGCAAACATGGGTTAGAATTAATAAAGTAGATAACAATTTTTCATTGAGTTTAGAAATCAATAAGCACTGTTCGGTATACATATGTAGTTCTTTGGATTATCAGTGCCGTTATCATCCTAACTAAAATCGATACTCGTACAAATTATTATTATTATTATGATTATCCTGAAATTTATCGGCAATTTTAGTAGACAATAATAGATTCTACCAAAAATCTATTTATATATAGATTTAGATACTTATATACAACGATTGTTTAAACACCTACCTAGCAGCATCATAACGTCTTAATACCAAAAGTTAAATATTTATTTTGCCACTGTTCTGTCTGTGTGTATATATTGTTTAATTTAAACAAAAAAAGTTGTTACTTAAATTAAGCAATGAAACAAACAAATAAACAAAACACAAAGCATAACAAAAAAATTATAAAGAAAACACGAAGTAATTTAATCTTTGGAATGTTAAGAAATTCACGTAAGTTTGTGGTGAATATGTATGTACACCATACTCCTATATATGCAGCGTGGTTTGGGTGTAATTTTTTTTTTCGTTATACTTATAATAAGAAGGGTGAACAAAGAATATGATTCTTTGTGCGAAATCTTATTATATTCCCATATACTTAAGTCTACCTATAACAATTGAGGGTATAGGGTGAAATATGAAACGAATATATGAAGTGATAATAAGTAAAAAAAAAAAAAGAAAATGTTAAACATAATTTTCTGCCTTGGTATGGTGAAAAAATATGGAAAGTATGGGTACGTATTTATAGGTAATTCACCCTAAAGAAAAATTATACCATGAAAATTAATAGGAAGAACTTTATAAAGAAATTTAAGATTTACAGAATAACGAATTCTGGTACCTCGGCAATAACTGGCTAGGACAAAAAACATAGACAAGGATGAAAGGCTGACACGGACTAAAGGTCCACATGCAATGCTAATGAAGTTCATCCTAAATTAAAAAATGGCGGTTAGTAATATTTTAGGAAAATCTTCAAACGTCTACTTGGAAATATGATGTTTATGCTATATTTCAAAATAAAACAAAATTTGAAGATGTAGTAGTAATCCAACATATACTATGCGACATAATTATAGGACCAAATTAAATAACTGATATTTTGATTAATTTTTATTTTTTTTTAAGAAATATTTATTTCTGTATAATATTACAACTAATTCATTGATTATCTAGTAATTGTTTTATTAGTTTAGAAGTCTATTCTTGTGGGATAAAGCCTATCGGTTCATCCCAGCTCTGCTAATACCCTTGGATTTAAGCGGCTCAGGGAACCACTAATTCTAAAGGATTTGTCCTTTTTAGGCCCTTCGGTTCATTAGATCCAGTAGGTTCTGCAGCTCGTTGTCCTGTTATTGCAGTCGCAGAACATGACTCCTTGCAAACTTTTGTATTTCATCGATGGCGTCTTCCTTGTTTAAGCCTCAATGGAGATTGTAAGTAACATTCACAATGCTGAACTGTGGTTTTCTTTGCGCAGCCCCAAAACTGAATAACATATGTCAAGATTGGTTTTAGGATTTGTTTATATAACAACAATTTGTTGTGCGTTGTCAGTTTGGAGTTTCTTCCATAGCCATATGTGCATTTTTCTAAGTTTTGATGTGCTGTCCACCTGGGGTTAGAGTCTAGCGTCATGCCAAGGTACTTTGCATTATCAGAATATGGAATTTGTTGTGAATTCAGTCTAATCGGAGTATGTTCTAATTTCCTATTTGTAATCTCCTTTTTTTGTTCATTAACAAATTTCTTCAACAAGTTTCACCCACATGTCAATATTGTGAAATTTGTTGCAACAACCCCTTTATAAAAGACCCGTTATTTATATTGCCGACCCCAGGAGTTGTTCGAGTCGTTTGTCCTGTCAAGAGAACGAAACCAGAGCGTTCTAGAAAACCTACTCACATGTCAATCTTTTGAAATTGGTTGAACAATTTGTTAGTTGAAATTTGTTGCAAAACCCTATTAATTTTGAAACGTGCGTATTGCATGCAACAAAGTTGGGATTTTTTGGGGCATATTTCATTTGGGTAAAAAATAAAATATCGAAAATGTACTTAAACGAATTTAAAACGATTTATGGAGTTTTTAAAAACATTTTTCTGTCATTCTTTACTTCAGTATTAAGATTAGAAATTAGAGTGGGTCTCTGGATTCCTTTGCGTAAGAATGCCAGAAAAATAGATTAAAATAATCCATAAATAGCATACTATGTTGGTCTCCACTTCAGTAAAATCAATTTTCTTTCGGGCTCATCTATTTGGTTAAAAGTGCAATCATGACTCACATATTTCACAGCACAAATACTACCCACAGTTAGGACATTCATGACAATTATACTTTTTTTTATAGATATATAAGCTTCAAACGGGGCCACATGGCGTTTATTTGTTGTTTTTCGGCGCCCATTATTTTTCCTTACGGAATGGCATTCATGTGAAAAGTCAATGCATTTGAATTCAGCTCTCTACAAAGTTGATAAATCATCAATTTTAAAATACATTCTCGAAATACTGAACCATTGTCAACGGAAATTTTGACTTTACCATGTTGATGTAACCTAACACTAGCCAATTGGGATTCCAGCTGCGTAAAAATGAAATGCTTTGGGTAGCATCGCGTTCGAGGAAAAATAATGCAAGTATAATTTTCTCCCCAACGACCATCTCAACAAGCTGTTCTCTTCCTAGGGAACTCGCTCATAAAGTTTGCAACTCTATGTATTATTCAGTTTGAAACTTGTCATGATTAAACATAATGTATTAAATCCGACGACACACTAGTGACACATCAGCAACAGTCAAGCATGACACGTATATAGATATTTATCAGCAAATGGGGCTAATTTTCGTTTGTGACACTTTGAGATGAATCGTTTACAACATGCCTGGCATAAATGACATGTCTCAGATGAGTCGCACATGAAAAGTCATAGACGAATCGAATATGACATGTCTCAGATGAATTATTTATGGTATATCTGAAATGAATCGTAATATATGATATGTCTGAAGTAATTTAATGTACAGTAGGTCACAACAAAAATGATGCAAGCAATCTTTATTTTTTTAAATTAAATATCCAAAAAATATTTATAAATATCTATTTTTAACTCACATTTATAATAAGCTTCAATACGAGGTTTTCTGATTTCACTTTCAAGTTTAGACCATAAGTCTTCAATAACATTGATGTCCGGTGATTGAGCAGATGTTTACATGACATGAGGAGTATTCCAAATGAGCCAACTTTGAACAATTCGAGATTTGTGTTTCGGAGCATTGTCCTGGTAGAAACGAAAATGATCCTTAACATTTAACTTTTCAGCACTTTTCTCCAAATTTCTTTTTAGTATGTCATTTTTGTTCAAATTGCCTTCGATAAAGTCTATATTTCCAACTGCGGAAGACGCCATACCAGGCCATAACATAACATGACCTCCACCGTGTTTAAAAGTGCCTCGTAAATTTTTAGCTGCTAGCTCCGTATTAGTCTTTCTCCATACGTAGTTTCTTCCGCCAGATCCAAAAAGCATTATTCTACTATTATCCGCATTGTTCTACTATGAAAATTTGGTTCTCTTAATATTCTGCGTATTGTTTATGGAAAACATTTTTTATGTAAATACTAACTGAAGTACCTGGCTTTGCCCGGGTTAAAATTGAACTACTGAACAATATCAAACAGGTAACAATTATAGTAACACTCTATAAGTGAATTGAATAAAATCAATAGAAAAATAATTTGTTGGGTTTACCGTAATGCTTGCTTGTAAACTACATTTTTTGATTTTCCTCCCGGAGCTAAAACATACAAAGTTTTTGAAGTCCCTACTCTTGAGCATGCCACTGGCCATGAGAGTAGCAACGACATTCCAGATCCACGCCTGCAAACTTAAGGGATTGTCCGTGAGCTTTGTTGATGGTTATGGCAAATGAAAATCTAACTGGGAAGTGGACTCGTTTAAAGCTGAATGGCGGGTGGGTTGGTATCAACGGTATGAGAGGTATGAATTCATCCTCTCTTTTTTGCAATCCCCGTCAATCTTCATTTTCAAGGTATGTAAAGGCATTCAAGGTGGCTCCATCATGTAATAATTACGGTCGATATACAACAAAAATCGACATATAAAATATTTGTTAACACTTCCACGGCTATCTCAGCTGGCCAAATGTATTTGTGCTAAATTTGTAAACACTCGCTATAGTGGATCAATAGTTTGCATATATATTGTAAATTTTTATTGTATCGATAATATCCTTTGATCACTAACCCCCTATGTTTTTTCTCGGCTGCTAAAAAATATTCGTGCAAAATTTGGGAGCAATCACTCGAGTTAATCAAAAGTTTTCATATATTGTAAATTCCTGCCTGTATGTATGAAACTATGTTTGTTCCATAAAAGCTTTTGATCCACTCTAGCGATTACTCCCAAATTTTGCAAGAATACGTTTTAGCAGCCGAAAAAAATAGGAGTGATCAAAAAATGTCACCCCTTCTCTATGCTCACCTGCATAGAGAAGGGGTTTGATCACTCCTATTTTTTTCGGCTGCTGAAACGTATTCTTGCAAAATTTGGGAATAATCGCTCGAGTGGATCAAAAGTTTTTATGGAACAAACATAGTTACATACATACTTTTCTTCTTTATATAGATTTTTCAGCTTCCTCGGCCCACTTGGAGCACTTAATTTGGGGTTTTATTTTATTTTTCGGACAATCCATCGACAATCTTTTTCAGAAAAGATTTTATTGTGCGCACTTCTAGTCTTATTTTCAAAACGATGTTGATAAATGAAGCGTTCAATAATAAGCTGAACCATGGATGAACTTGTTTTCACCATTTCTGCAATTTTTCTATGCGTTTTACCATCGGTAGTGTTTAATAACTAATTCATGCTTTTCAATACTTGTGTAGCGGCCCATTTTCTCAATTAGTACAAAATTTCACTTATTTGTCTACATATATTGACACACTGTATTGACTATAATCGCATAAAAGGTTGTTTAAAACTGATACTCAAAATTGTTTTCATAAAAAATTTCGTTTTAGATGTGACATGTTTTTACGTGAAAATTTTGATTTTTGTTCCTATTTTGTTATAAATTGAAATTTTTTATTTGTTTTTTTTTTATGAAACTATCAATTAATACTGAATGTAAATTAAAAATAGATATTTAAAATTGTTTTTTGGATATTTACTTTAACAAAAAAATTGCTTGCATCATTTTGGCTGTGACCCACTGTTTGTGTATATATAATGATTTAACGAAACATTTTATTTAAATGAAGACTAATATTTCTAATTTTATTTAAATATACATATATTATAATTATAAATTAACTTATTTAAAAAATAGTGGTCATCTTTCCAGTATATGTACTGGTAATCCAAATGGGTGAGTTTTGTATTTTACCAAACCTACAATTTAAAAAAATTTTAAATAAATCAATTACAAAATATTTACTTACCAATTCCATAAACAAACCTGAGACCTTATACAGAAAATAATATAACGGCGCTGTCACAAAGAAAGAACATGAAATGACATGCAAATTATTTCAATCCTCTCGATTGTGTACCTTCGCCATATTAAAAGTACTTGATAGAATAAGAAAGACCGAAGATTTGTCATATATGTTTCGCGTAAGAAAATGTATTTTTTTTTTCACGTAAGAAGACATGTATATGACATGTCTCACAATTGTCATCGAACGTAAACTACAATTGTACAAATCATATGAGAATGAGAAAAAAATGGTAAGAAAAAGTAAGGCATGTCTTTCGTAAAAAAATTGTTCACATGTATGTTGACAAATTTCCAACTGCGAAGATACGATTTGTGATCGAAGAATAATGACAAGGTTGCCGTAGTTGCTTATCAAAGGAGAAGCCAAATATTTCTTTTAGAAATGACTGTGGGTAAATAATTTCTCCACACGGCATTGCTCAGAATAATGATATGTTTAAAACGATGGAACACCAACCTTTCATTATCCTGAACGCTTTGATCAGCGTTCAGTTTACGTACTACACGTATATGTGGAGTCATAATTCATTGTATGATGGCTTGATTCAGTGGATATATGACTTTGATATTAAGGAATATTTTGACAGTACCTAGATCGGAAAGCTGTTCATTAGCAAAATTCGATATCAAAATAAAATTGGGAGGGTGAATTGTAAAAAATGAAAATCCGTAAACAACTTCATCTCTACCAAAACAAGGGGGAGAGAATAAGTGTTTTTTCGTGAAGACATCTTTTTATAAATCGTCAGTTTTATAAATCGATTTAATATAGCATGGAGAAATCCAGACAAGTGCCTTCCCAAAGTAGTAGCGGATGCACGCAGTCCAAGTTGAAGATGTCCTCAATGAAGCCCAATGCCGCAAAATGAACGAAGATTATCCAAATACGAAACTGAAGTTAGTTCGACAGTGCTTAACCCTGGTTACTGACGATGATGTTCAGTCGACTGTAAGTTGATTTCGTTACGGGCTTGCCTGTGGGTCACCAGCTGCATAATTTGTTAATTAAGTTTGTCATAATTTTAATGGATTCAGTATTTAATTGGTTCGAAACAGTTAAGGCGTTCACTCGCGCTAGTAAGGTAAATCGCTCAAATCTCATAATAGTCTCAATTTGATAATATGGCGAATGATGTTTCGAGACAAAGAACCGATCTATCCAATCATATATTTAAAATAAAGTAATTCCTTATGCTTAAGCGCGCTTACGCTTGGAACACAGCACACATTGTGAGATGCTCTTACCTCGTAATTTTCGTATTTTGTTTAAAAGTGTTTCTAAATTATTTATAAATTTATTTCTGGAAGAAACCACTCCAAGTATAACTTGGCTATTGGAAATAATCTTATCAATTAATAAAACCTCGATGGAATCAGACATTAGAGACAGTTTACAAACTAATTAAACATTAATTACAATAAAGTTGTTTGGGCATGTAAACACTTAATCTTATAAATTGCTAGTCGTACGTTTCCAACACATCACAACAGTTTATCTCATTTTCTAAGTAATGAAAAACTTCTCGTCAAATTTCATTATATACGATGAAGCATCGTATCCAACAACACAAATCTAAATGTTAAATCAAATGAAAATTGTATTTCATTAATTTTCATTCGGATGCTGCATAGGAATATAATTAAAATACTTTTGGAACTTTTTTGTTGTTGTTTTATTGTAAATGAATGACATTTTAGTCGCAAATAAATTGTTGGAATCAACGAAAAAAAAACAGAAATATATATAAATTCGGCACACATTGACATAAAAGCTCTCGAAAAAGCTCATATCCCAATTTAAATTTTATTTTTTCATCTCATCCGTTTATACCGCGCGCATTGTTGTTTTGTATTTGTTTTCTGCTCGTTTGATTCATTTCCCAGTTTTTTTTTATTTGGGTTATTTGTCGCATGTGAAAATCACATGCGACAATTCATTGAATTGAAAATTGTATTGTACTGTTGTTATCAGAGTGTGTATGTGTGTGTGTACGATGGGTAAACATTTAAATTAATGTAATTTAAAAGATTCTTGTTTTTGTATTTTGTGCTTTGTTGCGCATCAATTGCCTGGAAGGCATTTCATCATTGGGTGTTTTAAACGCAATACATAATACAATGATTGTACAACAACAATAATATGTAACAAGGTTTTACTTTCTTTTACTTGTATGTATATTGAAGTAGATAGATATTCCCCTAAATGTTCACTAAAACACAATTTGACTAATATATGTACATTTAGGCAAATAAAAACCAATATGTGTAACGTACTTGTAGCATTTTATTGTATAGTGTAACTTGACGTGCTTAAAATGTCCAATGTTAAAATAAAAGTTTACCTTAAAAATATTTTTAAATCAAGATTTAAAATGAAACCAACTTCGGTATAAAAATGCCAAATGGTACGTAGCTGGGTTCAGTCATATTATTAACAAATATTAACTGAAACAATTGTGCAAAATCACTGCCACAATGAGACATTTTTTTAAGATTGGACATGTGGACAAGATATGGGGCGTAGTATAAAAATTCCAAATGGTCAGTCCCTTGATCGTCAAAAATGCCAAATAGTCAGCTGGAGCAGTTTCAATGAACGAAAAAAGTCCGAAGTCAAAAGTTCATACACACATAATTTTAACGATTGGATATGACATGAGAATTTTTGTTCTAAAGAAGACAAAACCCTATTTATAGAACTGGTGATTTATAATGGCCTTGACTTGAAAGTTTATACAGAGAGCCAAATTTTGATCATATATGAATAAAAACTTCAATGAAAATTTTTGCCCCACAGAAGTCAAAGCTACATGTATACCTATGTAGTGTTTAAGATTATTGGACATGCAATAGGCCTCAGGATGAAAATAGTCAGGCCCTTAGTTCAATCATATGAATAACAAGCATTAACAGCGGCGGATTTTTATATAAAAAAAAATATCAGATTAAAAGTTTTCGTTCTGCAGAAACCAAACGTTCTATATAGAAATATGATGTTTCATAATGAATCTCTTACCCACAAAATCTGAAGCTCTCTGCAAATTCTCTAATTATCAAATCTTTTACAGTATTTAAATAAATGAGTGACTTTAAACATTTATCAAAACTCGAATCATTTGATATATTCAAACACGTATACCAATGGAAGAATTTCCAAGGTCAACATCCGAACTGTTAAAGAGGAACAATATTGAACACCATCTTTCTCTCTCTAGCTATCACATTCAATGAAGGGATTTTGTCGCAAGTTCGACGTCTTCTCGACAGCGCGGTCAGGGTCTTCCTTACGCCAGTTAACATTTTCGAATCATTTGTAACACAAAACGGCTAGAACATTTTTCATGAACACAAACGATTTTGATGAATATTGTTGAGGGGGGTTTTTCTAGTACTAGGAGTTGATTGCGAAAGGTCCTTGTTTCGGAACAATTCGTTTAGAAGGTCACCGGAGGGCTCGGAACCCGTTTTTTATTGTTTTGTTTGGCTTGCATGATTTTGATAAAAATTGGTAATGGATGGAGGCTTTCAGTTGTCTGACATTGATTGCTATTGGTTAAGATTTCGAAAAAATTCGTTCAGAGGGTCCTCCGGTGGGCCCGATCCCTTTTTTTTAATTGTTTTCTAGTTGTCTACTAGTGGGGGAGAATTTTCGAGTTTTAGTTGCGTTTGTAATTTTTTATTTATAATAATTGCTAGAGGAACGTTTGCGACTACCAAAAACCGATTGTGATGTGGTCCTGATCTCTGGAAATTCATTTAGGCGGCCATTCGGTGAAGGCCGTGGGGCTTGGCGTTTTCTTTTATCATTTTATTTTGCTTCTACCATGTTAATGAAATTTAGCGAGATTGATTTCGAAAGCAGGATTCCCCAGACAGACCGTTACGTTGCACCGCACCATGTCGCGTGATGTTGCATTTTGTTGCACCATGTTGCACGATGTTATGTCATGTTGCGTGATTTTGCTTTATGTTGAACTATGTTGTGTGATGTTGCGTGAGATTTTGTGTATTGCTGGGTCATATTGCACCATGTTGAATGATGCTGCACCATGTTTCTTTATGTTGTATCTTGTTGAGGGTTGTTGTGTGATATTCCGCTATGTTACGTCATCTTGGGGCCTTATTAACGTTTTATTTAGCTCAAACGATTTTGATAAAATTTGGCGCAACAGGATTTTTGAATTCAAGGATTGTTATGTCCTGGGGCCCTTGGTATTAATATTAATTACAAATAATAGCGATTCAGCCAAATTTTGCGGTAATAATCTATTTCTTTATTGAACATTTTAAAATAATATTCTGATTGCTCAAATAATATTTATTTATATTAACCTAATTTATCCAAAATATTTATTTAGAAAATAATGATTCATTTTCTTATTATTTTTGCCGTATTTTCAAAATTATTTAACAGTGTATAATAGTACCGAAATAATTTGATTTGGATAATTTTTATCCAAACCTTTTCACATTACATGATATCGAAATATGAAAAAAATGTAATGTTTGTACCTTACATGGAAAAAGGATGAGTGAAAAGCCGTTCGAAAATATAAATGATATAGGCCTAACTGAAAAACATAGTGGCACTGATGAACAGTTAAGCCAGAGTGGTTTAGAATTAACCAGAACTTTTTAAATTTATTATCATTGCTGAAAAATTTTCAATAATTTATCGATTTAGAAATAAAATATTTTTACGTTGCAAATTTATTAATTTTAATAAAATATTTTTTTTTCGGGGATTAGCTGAATTTTGATTTTCCATTTGATTTTTGAGATTGATTGATTCAAAAATAATTATTCATACTAAAGATACACATTTTTTTAACGTTAGTAATGTTTTAGTAAAAACTTCTAAGTCGTTGCAAGCCATATGCCAACATTTTTCTCTACATTTCTAACGCAAATCAATAAATGTATTTAATATCACAGTTAATTTTGTAATGATGATTCGCCTGTCTTCCAATGAGCCTCGCCACACTTTAATTCTTTCGTCGTGATTCAATAATTCAAAAAATCAATCGCCGTCCACATTTGATTTCTTTGCGCGTTTCTTTTTTTATGTATGTGCGTAAAATTATGTTTTTTGATATATTCGTATTGTAAAACATGTTTATTATTTGCTGCGAAAACTGCTTCCTTGGTTGAAAAAATATATTTTCTGCACTCCAAGTGCAAATCCGTGGTTCCACACTTTGATTCTTTGGTCGTTATTCTTTCCTCGTTCCCTTCCTCTTCACCTACAAACTAATTTTTTGGCGGGGAAATTCTTGATTCTTTTTTCAGCAAATTTTTTTTTTGATTCAACTGATACTCGCACAACAACAAAAATAAATTTTTCAAGGACACCTTTTTTATTTGTCGTTTTTGGGTTAATTTTAGTTTAATTTGCACTTCGAGTGCAAAAAATATATTTTTTCAACCAAGGAAGCATTTTTCGCAGCAAATAATAAACATTTTTTACAATACGAATAAATCAAAAAACAAAATTTACGCACATTGAAACGTGCGAAACGATTTATGCAAAAGAAAAACAAAATCTTTTATGCACTTAAAAATTTAAATCTACACATAAAAAAAACAAATGAAAACAAAAACTTAAAATTCAAAAACTACACAAAACAAAAAACATCGACCACTCGTGGGTCTATCCAAAAACTGACTATCGTTTCCAACAAAAAACGCGGTTAAAATTGGTTGAGAGGGAGAAAATAATATTTTGCATTCCAAAAATGCACACAAAAAAAAATTCCCTCATCTGCACATTTGAATTTTTCAAAAAAAAATTTCGATCGTGAAAAAAAACCCACAATCATCAGAAAACCGAGTGTGTAAAAAAATTTTTGATATGAAATAAATTTTTGATAACAACAACAATACAATGGTTTTAAATTGTACATTGTCATTGACTCATATTAGGTGAACGAATTTATAGTTTTACCTGAAAACAAAAAGAATCACGTTACCTTCATGAACTTAATTTAGTTTATTTAAGCAAGGCACATAAGCAAAAAAACTAAATTGAATGAACGGCTCATGTTACCTACACGTAAATAAACTCAATGGAAAGTATTGTGATAATGGCATGATGATTATATTTTTTAGGATTATGTTGAAGAAAATGTCTTCGAAGTCATGCTTCTTGAGAATTTACTTTTATGCAAATATTTATGGGGATATGTTAGTAACGGAATTAGATAAAATTATTCCGTTACAACATACTTACAAAAAGAAATGCGCAAAGAAATCAAATGTGAACGGCGATTGATTTTTTGAAATCATTGAATCACGACGAAAGAATTAAAGTGTGGCGGGGCTCAATTAAACTAAAATTAACCCAAAAACAACAAATAAACAAGGTGTCCTTGAAAAATTTATTTTTGTTGTTATGCGAGAATCAGTTGAATCAAAAAAATGCTGAAAAAAGAATCAAAAATTACCCCACCAAAAAATTAGTTTGTAGGTGAATAGGAAAAAACGGAGAAAGAATCACGACCAAAGAATCAAAGTGTGGAACCACGTAATATAAGGTCCTCGTCATTAATTGATATGAAGAATTAAATTCTTCGTAAACATTTTTCATTTGTTTTTTGATGTCTTTAGAAGTATATTATTTTTCTTTATAAGGAATTTAATCTCAACACATTGTGCCAGTCTTTTAAATTTTCAAAAACGTGCTCATTAAATCATTCTTAGAAATTAATCGAAATAAATGGTTTGCGTAATTTTTTTTGACAGTAGGAAACAAGATAAAAAATTTCTAATACATTTATTTCATTCCGTTAAAATCCGGAACACATTACAACCTGTCATTTTTACTTACACATTTGTGTACGGTGGACTAAATTTGAAGAAAAAAAAATTTTTTCTGGCCGGAAAAGGGCTAAGAAACTGCTTTACGATATAATCATAATTCACAATAATAATAACGATGTGGAGATATGAAAGACACAAAACATCAAAAACCGAAACTCAATAATATCAAAGAAGACACACAAAACTTTAATTTGCTTTCCTTATTTTAACACAAAAATTTTTATCTTTACATTACTGTAATAAGTAGCTCGACGAGGTTTTCACAATTTTAGAATTTACAAACAAAAATGTGTATTAATTCGTAACTTTTGTGTGTGTGTGTATGTGTGTTGGATATTATTACTGATATAAACTTATCAAGATTTCGCTATAAGTTTTCCGTTCCTCTTTTATTTATTTTTATGTTAAGTTTAACTTTATTTATTAAAGAGTTTTCCATAGAGGATTTTATTTAAATTTTTTGCTGCCGAATTATTTGATCTGATTAAACAAAATAAGTAAAAATACTTTTTTGACTAAGTTTTTGTTTGATCGAGAAGCTCTAAAAATATAAACGAAAGAAAATTATTTTTTTAGAAATTTATAAGATTTTAATTTAATTAACCGTATTTTATAAGTTTGGAGATGGGAGAAATGATTGAAGGAATAATCATATTATACATACCGCAGTAGCTGCCTATTTACGGTAAATATTTCTATTGCATTAAGTATAGTGGTTTGGTTTGCTTAACAGCTCGTTAAGAAAATTGGATATGTACGAAAATGTTACTAAATTTCAGACATATATTTTCTTTATCATCTCATTTATCGTCAGCCTAAGGCACTCAGAGAGCTTTGGCTCTCTCGACCCCGCGAAGGGTGAGTACTACTTCGGCACTAGCAAAGTACCACAATGAGTGCAACAAATACAAAATGTAATACCTCAGGTGGTACAGCAGCAAAGATGCTGCCAAATTCACACTCTTCGGGGACTGGTCCAAAAAAAAATTTATTTATTTATATTACATTCATTGCATATTTAAGTTGTACACTTACACTAAAACTTTACTTGAAAATTACATGCTTTCTAGCCTTCATAATTAAAATAAAACAATAAAAATAAAATTATAAAATATTATTATAAAATAATTATATTATAAAATATTATTTTGTATAATAAAGAACAAAAAACAAATATTATAAATTAAAAATAAAAGTTGTATGTTGTGTGCCTCAGGTCGATTTTTTCGACTAAATTATGAACTAAATTAAATTGCTCAGTAATTCACAATAAACATTCATAGGTGGCAGTAATATCAACAAAACAAGCTGTGCCTGATTACTCAAAAAAATCGAAAAAAAGGAAAGTCGACAATTTAGTATAATTGTCGACTTTCCTTTTTTTTGATTTTTTTTTTTTGTTATTATAAACTTTTCGGAAAAGGAAACTTTTCGGAATTCGGAAGCCGACTTGTAACGAAAGCCAAAGGCAATTTGGTTAGGAGAAAAAAATTTAACAATAGCATGACAACCTTGAACACACGTTATCAGCAAATTTTCAGTGATCCTTGACCTAGGCTGATGCTGCGGCTTAAACTCAGGAGCGCGGGAGTGGATTGTCATGAGTATGTGTGAGTTGGTATGAGAGCAAGCACACAGTGCTTAACCTTAGTTTCACATGATGATATTCCGTTTATCTCATAATTAAATTCATCTGGCCAAAATGACCTTGAACATAAATGTTTGTTAAATCTCTCATTTGATTTTTATTATTTTTTTTTACTTAAGTTAACGAATGACCCATCTAGCGTTTGCAATTTCAACTACCGGTTATTTTGAGTGTGGCAACACTTACATAATTCGCGTATTTACAGAAAATTAGTTCGTTGTTTGAGATTTGTGAAATGGGTCACTTTACGTTTGAACAAAATTGCTAAATATTGGAAACTTACTTTCAAAGTATGTAAAAATGAAATGCCTATAAGGCAATTTGTGGATCAATTTGTGGAGCGAGTTGGTGAAACTGGATATTTATTGGATAAACCAACACGTGCACGTGCATTTACAGCAGTCAAGAACATTGCAGCTGTTGCTCAGAATGTGTCTGAGTAGTTCTGTGATGAGAATTTTGTATAAAGACCTTCAGTCTTCGCTGATTTAGCGGTGGAAGGCTTCGAAGAAAATGAGCATTCTTACCGATAAATCATCTTTTCCAACGAAGCTCATTTTCACGTCGGAAGCTGCGTCAACAAGTAAAATTGTCGCATTTGGCGCTCAGAAAATCCACACGCAACCATGGAGAAGCCGATGCCGTCAAAACGAGTGACCGTTTGGTATGGGTTTTGGACTGGCGGCATCATTGGTCTACTTTTTTCGAAAATGAGCAAAGAGCCGTCCTTACAGTTAATTGGGATTGTTATCGAGCCATGATAAACGAGTTTTTGTTACCACACACAGCAAACGTAACAATCGGCCTTAGGGGATCAAATAATCAGCCTTAACGGAGAAATCAATTGGCCACCGCACGTAGCTGCGATTTGAATACATGATGCTGAGGTTTGTGCAACGAGTAGCAATTTCAACATAACATTAAATGAACCGCCTGTACTAGCTGGCGATTCCAAGGAACTTACAAAGTTGGCGGACAGATTTTAAAACCGGGTACAATTTAATTAATTGCATCAAATTTTGAACTATCAGGACTTAAACCACATCTATGTTCTTTGAATACGTTGTAGCTCTCTGCTACTGCTTTTATTAACTGTATATGTTCCTCGAATGTCTCACTGGTAATGAGTAAATCGTCAAAGTACACAAATACGCGAGTGTGCAGTTCATGGGGTATCACCCTATGCACACTGAGAGAAAAAACAAATTCTTATCAATGAAAACCACTTAATTTAATATTTTTTATATATTTTTTATTATTAATATTATTATTATTATTTAAAACTCTTATATTATTGATTATTATATTTGTTATTTATTTATTACATTTATTATAATTTTTAATTTTATTTTTCCCTGAAAAATTTGCGATTTAATATTTTTCACCACGAGCTAGAAATCGATCTCGGGTCTTCAGTATCATATGCATCTGTCTTAACCACTCGGTTACGATCTAAAACTAAATACCATCCAAATCAGTAAAAATCAGTAAAAATCAAATAAATGAAATCAAATTAATCAAATTAATTCGAAGAAATCAAATTAATTCGAAGTGTATTCGTACACAGTAATACGAATACTAACCGAAAAGTTCAAAATATGTTCGATTATTTTTGCTTCCAATTTTATCTTTCTTTCATTTCCGTTCCGTGTATGATAATTTTAAATCGATGCGATTTAAATCAACTGAGAGTTTAAATATTTTCTTAAATCATAATTTTCCTGAGTTAGCCCATATTAGCCCAAATTAATTTTCTTTGTAAAGAATATAAACTGCTTAGTAAATATTTCGAATAACGAATTTGGAAAACAAAAAATTTTTTGAAAAATAAAAAACAACCGTTAGGTAACTGGTACGAAAAATGCAAAAAATGCCAGGTTATTGAAGGTTAGCTTCTTTATCAAGCGACACTGCATAATGTCGCTGCTATGTTCTTGAGGTAGCGTTGACAATGGTAGGCTTGATAACAGATATGATTTTATACGAGTATTAGGATTCCTCGTTTGAAGAATTCGGTAAAACTCGGGATCTGTATTTGCGACTGCAACTTCTCATAACAAAATACATTCCGTACATTTGATATGCAGTTTTTATAATGTTAACCAGTCTGAGAACAATTCCAACATTTTTGCAGAGAACTTACATTCCAGGTTGTAGCATTATATGGGATGGAATTGTCTCGGTTGTTGGGTCTATTATAAATTTGAACTGTATTAATGGCTCAAACCTCTTCGTGAAATTCCAGATCAGACGCGGTATGCTGTACCATCACTTCGAATCGAAATTCGAAAAAAGTCGAATGGCGGTATATTGTATCATTTTCGATTCGCGATAAATAATACAGTTTGATCATTTAAAACCAGAGTAATAATAAATGTAGCTGAAATTTCATTCTAGAAAAAGTATTGCAAGATTAAAAAACTATAAAAGTCGAAAATGATATAACTTTCACTTATTAGATTCGACTTTTCCCGAATTTCGACTTATTTCGATTCGAAGTGATGGTACAAAATATCGCCCAATAGGTGTCTGATATGATTCAAGCTCGTTCATATGTCCTTTTGGCGCAAAATCAGGTAAGGAATACAAATTTTGGAAATTTTTAAATTCGGGATTGTTAACTATCAGTTTTTAGGAGGGCGAAACTATAAATTGTTCAATATTTTTTTTGTATATTTTTATTAATAATAATTGGAGAGAATGGGGACTGCCGCCCAAAATCCCCGCTTTTCCACCATTTATACAATTCTTCAAGTGCCAAACTAAATAAAAAAAAATTGAAAAAATTTCAAAATTTTCCTGGAAAAATTGCAAAATTTTCCTAGAAAAATTACTTGTAATGTTGAAAAACTGTTAAGATACAATCCTAATATGAAGATTTTTATAAAAATTACACATTTGTACGTATTTTGAATAAAATGATACGCAATTATTTCTTTTAAGTGAAAATTTTCCCGAAAATAGGGTGATTTTCCAGAAAAATGTAGCTTCTCCCTCCTAAATATGGTTGATAAACAATCCTGCATTTAAAAATTTTAAAAATGTATACTCCTTACCTGATTTTCTCGATGTATACGTAGAGTAAACTTTAACCCTTTTTAGCTGCTAACATAACGACTCAGGAACAAATCCCGTGTGCGACCACGTATCTTCGTAGAAACCAAATTCTGTACCAGTCAACTCCAGTCAATCCAGCAGACCATATATCACGTTCTTGAAAGATTCATATCCATGAACATCGGGTATGTGCTTCTCTAACATCAATGAAAGAGATAATATTTCGTTATAAAAATCATAACTTGCGCCTTTTTTTGTCGCCGATTCTAGAGACATCGCTATAAATCGAAATCTTGAAATCTTTTTGATGAATAGAGATGAGATATTCTCACGAAAAATGCATATTTCTTTCGAGGGAGGTAATTCCAGTATCATTCTGCAGCGTTTCCTTGTAGTAAATAACTTACTGCATCTACTAACTGAGAATGCGAAATTTTATCGGCATTAGCCAAATGTTCGACCTTAAATATAAACCTCCTCATAGGAGAACAATCTTATGGGCTGGATGTATGGGCGTATGGTCGATTTTTAACAATTGGGATCTGATGTGTCCACAAATTAATATTTTGTTGTTTCAGTGTCACGATGTGTTAACGGCTGCATTTGATTAATCAGTTTTATCATTATTCTTTGATGGTTTCTTTGATTGTTCTTCGTAAAAAAATATAAACAAAAAACGGGAAAGGTTCGGACCCGAACTCTATGAACCTTTTTTGTTGCCTCTAAAGAACTAAGTGGATATAATATTAAGAGAAATAAAGTTATCTTACTACCAGTTAAAAGTATTTAATTTCTTTTGTATATTTATTAGTTGCCCAAGCTTTGTTCGCGTTCTCGGATATTGGAATTAGACCGTATAGTTTACGGCGACGCGCTGTGTTCAAGCTTTGTTCGTACTCTAGAACATCTGAATTGGCTCGTATTTCACGACAACATGTTGTGTCTAAGCTTTGTACGCGTCGTCGAACATCGAAAGTGGACCTTATTTCACGATGACGGTCTGAGTTCAAGCTTTGTTCGCCCTCTCAAATTTCTGAATTGGATTGTATTTGATAGTAGGATTTGATCGTATATCACGTATACGGACTCGTTTTGACGCTCGATTTTTTTCACATATTCTTTTTGTTGGCGGCATTTTAAAATTTATAAATTAAAAAAAATATTTTAATCACAAATATTCACAATTACGCAATCACAAATAACACTACTACTATAAAAAATAGCTTTTCCACAAATATAATTAATTATAAATTTGATGGCATCACTACCGACCAATTTAAAACAATAGAACATACCCATTTTATAAGAGAGCCAACTATGATTTCTACGCACCAAAATCATCATAAGACGATTGCCGCGGTTAAACAAAAGAAAGGTTATATGTTTTGGATTTTTTTAAGTATATTCAGAAAATCATTTGGTTGACAAGCATTGCCTTCTAGATGTATAAAGTGCCTATTCCATGGAAAAATTTTACTGACTGTATTTTTTTACTGCAAAAACGAAAACAAAAAAATACTTAAAATTCCATAAGAGTGACAAAGAAAACAAATATCTTTTACTTCATTTTTATAGCAAAATTTATGGTTTAATTTTGACAGTTACATTTTGACATAACCTAAAATTTTCATAAAACTTGTAATTTCGTTTTGTTCGTTTCAAACAAAAAAAATTGTAATCGCCATTAATTTTATAATTAATTTATAATTTTTATTAATATCACCATGGATTTTCAAGATTTGGATTATTTAGATCTTGATTCCGAGTAACCGTCGCACTCATCCACATACCCGGTAATGTTTGTAATTTCTGCGGACGCGGAATATTCATCGTACTCTTCACCATAGCTGGCAAAAAAATGTTGTATCGGGTAATTGCCGCTGTCGTCCAGTTGCGATACTTGCTCAACCCGGATATTTTCCAATACGATAATTTTTTTACTCGGTGCTGTAATTATATAAATAGATTAATACAAAATTCTCACGTATCTAATAATTTCGTCGAGACACAATAAAATATTTTGATGCTACATCCATCAAATAAAATAATGCTCAATCAAACTTACCGTAATTTTCCATACTAATTTATTATTATGTAGTTTAATATAAAATTATTTGTAATTTATAACAAGTATGTATTTAGATTTTTTTTTGTATATTTGAACACCTAAAAAAACGTTAAAAACACTAATATTCACTAATGTAAACAAAACTCGAATTTTAGGTATCGAAATAAAAAAACAAACTGACATTTGACTATAAAAATGGCGAACGATTTATTTTGTGTGAGTGTGAAAAAAATGTCTTATCTTTACATACATTTTTTGTAGATGTGTTGACAATGCTGCCATAAAGTGCTAAAGTTTACATTTTTTTATAGCACGTTATGGCAGCACACTACCACAATGATAATTATTTTGTCAGTAAAATTTTACTGACAAAAATTTTTGTTTCGTACACAACCAGTAAATCTATATTTTTTTCTCGCTTTTATTTTTGCAGTCAGTAAAATTTTTCCATGGAATAGGCACTTAAATCCTAGTAATAGGAACTATAGATAGAATAAAAAAAATAACAAAAGAGAGCGAGAGATAGGATGTATGTAGCCGATCATACTCAGAATAACAAAAATAAAAAGAATAATAGAAATTGCGTTTTAATTTTGTTGTCACTTAACCCTCGTCAGGCGGCATAGGTACAATTGTGCCTTTTCCGTTTTTAAATACTAAAAAATCTTCTTGTAGAAGCCCCTCCCCGGCTTCAAAAAATGTTACAATGTGAATTGTGTTTTATCCGAGAACATATTTGAATTTAATGTGTAAATACAAATAATAATCGTTTTAAAAAATGTAACTAGGAACGAATCATCTGAAGCTTCCAAAATAAATTGTTGAACATATTCCATAGTTAATATTTTAGCTTTCTTCTTCGCTTTACATCTGTCGGATTTGCGTTTCAAGAAGACACGTAGTTTTTGGTATTTTGCAATATCCACATTATTTTTAACCACTAGCATTCTAAATTATTTTTCTATTTTTGTCATTTTTTTTCGCCCCTAGGAGATTTTTGTCATGTCATTGCCTCCTAGATATTCAAGGCGCAAACCTAGCTACATCATCATTCTGTGTACTTTTGTGGCATATTATTGTTTTGCAAATTGGAATAATGACCGTAGTATTATTATTCCATGTGTAAGAAAGGAAGGTTATATGCAGTGTAATTTGCGTATTTCAAATATCACACCCACTTACATCCACCCACTCCCACCTAACCACATCTACACCCAGCTCAACAGACCCCAATTCACCATAACCCAACCGACCCCAAACAACCGCAAACCACCACACCTAAACATAATTGCAACCCCCACTCACTATCCAATTCAAACCCAGTTCACCCGCACCAGCCTATACCGCACCACCCATATCATCACCCTTTAACACCTCCATACCCACTCCCACACAGACACCACCCACACAAAAACTCATCCACCAAATCTCAAATTCCCACACCAAACTCAAAACACTTCATCCCACCCACATAACCACACCACCCACACAATTCCATATCAACACGAAATACATTTTTATTCCACATTCACATGCTCTTTGAAACCAAAATAGAATAGAAAATAAAAAAAATCTATCAATTTTAAGGAGAGGGTTAACAAAACTTTACATATTTCCGAACACCCTAAACACAGAAACGTCCAAATCAATCCCATGCATTGCTCGAACTTGGAGGAATTAAGTTGATATATACATACATCCATTATCAAGTTATCGTGGACACAAACGGACAAAAAACGGAAACCATGTAGCATTTTTTTTAGCAACAAAAATGCTTAAAAAAGAGGCAAAATTATAAAGGGTGTTCCATCTGAAAGTTGGTTCTATGCTATTTATGTATGGAATATTGGAATGTCACAATTGTTGTTGACTTTTTCCAATAAAAGCAGTCCAATGACCTCAATTTGTTTCAGCTTAAATGTTGTTCTTAAGATCTTGAATTGTTTGCGGATCAATGCTATACACTTTACTTTTCAAAAAAGTGCAAAGAAGACAATCTAACGGTGTCAAATCGCATATGATCTTGATGGCCAATTGACATAAAAATTTCTTGAAATTATGCGAAACATACCAACTATCTCGGGATTACTACGTAAAAGAAAATATAGCATGTTGTTTATTTTGAATGAGGTGATTATAGATGAGGCACATACATTGACCTAATGAAGCGTGTGCTTACTAGTATTAATTACTGTTTTTATTGTTTTTTATTTTTCCTGGAAATTTTTAGTATTAAAACTTCATAAATCATAATTTTTTGTTACATATATTGTTAAGTACATTTTATATATTATACAAAAAATCGCATATCGAAAAATAATATTGCTTCATATGGGGGAACATACATCCAATAAATGTATTGACAAGAGGCACGATTGTATGCACAACATAAGTATGTTGCATGTGCATATCCTATACATCGAAAACACAGTAAAAAAAAGTTCTAACAAAAAACGTATATTGCTGTTGGGAAAATGATAGGAATTTGCTGGAATTTGATGATTACAAAAATAGATTGAGATTTTTATTGTGATAAAATCCAAATAAAAAACAATAACCCTTTTTTTATTATTCATAAACAATTTTATAATTAATTTATATATAAAAAACGAAACTTTACTCATTAAACTCAAAATTTGTTAAATTTCAATACGTATATGTATACGGGAAGCTTCGAGTAGACATGAAAAAAAAAGCATTTACAAATTATATTTAGAAAATAAGCCCATCGGCGACAACTCAATTAAAAATTTTGATTCAAATTATAAACCTAAAATTAATTTTCTTTAGGCCAAATTTTTCAAATTTAAATACAAAATTAACGTAAAAAATATTTTAAAAAATAATAAAAATTAATAAATATCTAAAAGTAGGAATTAATCAAAAAGTTTTTTTAATTGCAAATAATTACTTTTTGGGCGCGGATTTTATCGTAAAGAAGGAGGGTATTATGATATACATAGCCAGCCACTGATTTTTAATAAAAAATTATTTACGAGTAAATACTAAAAAGCGTAATTTCAAAATATTGTTCTTTAATTAATTTTGGATTTTTTTTATTTATTTATTACTGCTGATTTACAAATCATCTGGTAATTTATGTTTCATAATTTATCGATTGTTTGTCGATTTATCGACTGTTCTTTTTTCTGAAAAATTTTGCTGTATATGGTGAGGTCCAGATAATCTGATAACTATACTATTGTTCATTGTATTTATTTCTACTTTATTTTTACCCAAAATGTCTTTTCTTGTAAGAAGTGTACAGGCTGAAATACTTGACATCGATTCACATCGTCTCTCGTTGATAATGCAAAGTGGTCTCGCCAATTAAGACTGCTTACGTATCTAAAGCTAGCAGAATTCCGGCCAAGCAACATTTCAAGATGGTATGGATAATTTTAGGCTAATAATAGGCTAAAAAAATGTAGTATCTAAAAATTCTGGGCTCCATCCCTTCCAACAAAAACAATGGATTCTGCTAGCTTTAGAAAAAGTTAGCAGAACCCATATCAAAAAATGATTTAAAAACAATTGAAAAATTAAAATTTACTTTTAGGCTAACTAAATGCCCCCATTAAAGTTATTTTTACTCAGCTCGTTCTAAAAAATGTAGTAGAATTTATCACTTCAAAGCTGGCAGAACAAAAATCGGTCCAAAACCGAAATTGTAACGCGAAATTGTAACAAACCCAGCAAACAAACGCTGATGGCAGAATGAAATAGATGGAAACATTTGCACACGTCGAAGCGAGAAAACAAATAAATTTACTTCGGTTTCTTCTATGCACTGCATTTTTACTCCCACCTAATCTCTTGTTTATCAATTTCATTTCAAAAATTGTTATTGCATCTCTATCAGTCTCCAGATTTCAGCTGAAGGTAATAGATGTGCGTTGATTTGAAAAATATTCAATGCATACGTATGTATGATGATGTTTGTAAATGTTTTTCAGATGTAAATGGAAATACATGGATAACATATAAAGTAAGTATACAAAATTAAAAAAATGTGTAGTTGTATCTGAATGACAATACACATTTGGTACATACAACCAAA